>JAABKK020007659.1:0-25036 GCA_011634745.2 Catotricha subobsoleta
AAGCTGCATGGCGTCGCAGAAATCGTCTACATTTACGCAGAAAGCGTTAAAAAGTTACAAATTACACGTCGAAATGCAACATTGTGTATTTCAAATGTACACATATTTTATTGGTGTATTGAAATATACAATTTTATAGCATTTTAAAATGAAACCAGTGTTTTTTTAATTTATTTCTCAGCACTCCTGATATTACTTGCAATATATAATACCAAATTCATATCATTAAATTCAATAGAACAATCATTTATAAAATATAAATCAACGATATATAAAGCATATCGACATAAGGTTCATACTAGCACTAACAAGATTTGAAAATATGCTTTGTTATCGCTATGCTATCGATATACATTTTGTATAGCACAGATACGAAAATTTATCTTGTACATTGTATTTTGCAGCGCTTGCCGGAACAACGAAGTAAGCCACATTTAATTTTCAATAGCAATTTAGCACAGCTTTCAATATAATGCAGCAATGGACTTTAATGAACCAAAATTTGTAGCTATATTTGACAAAATGTCGTGACTGGATGAGGTTTACTTCGTTGTTCCGCTAGGCGCTTCATTTACTAATTGATGTTAGAATATTGTCTCCCCAATAGTGTATATTTTATATAAGACATGTTTTTATAAAACACAACCAGTTATGAGAAGGTAATATTACCGGCAGTATTACGTAATATTACCCAAGGCTTAATAATAATACAATCTTAAAAAAAATGTATTCGAACATCCCCAAGTTTTGCACGCAGAAAAGAAACTATTTGGCCCCAATTTATATTGAATTTGATTAGTTGGTTTCGTAAAAATGTGGTAAAGCTCTTTAAATTTATGAAAAACCTTCTCGATACACTAGAGAGATCATAATGATACGTAGATAACGTTATTATAAACAACGTAAATGTTTATTAATGTTATTGTTATTATAGGTTTAATAAACATTTCAAAGATTATTTAAAGTTTGGCTGGTAGAAATGATTCAAGGCCCAGCTATGTACAAATTTGAACAAATATAATATACTCGTATTGAAATAATAAATAATTGTTTTGTGAATTGTTCAATATTCACAATATTGAAATTTTAATTATATTTGCATTATCGTGGAACCTTGGCTGCTTTTGAGAAATTGATCTACACAAAATAGTTTATATTAGAATGATCGTGATCTGATTTATTTGTAGATCATTAGTGAACCAGATAGCGATATGTATGTACTAAACACAGGTCGTGTTTTAATAGTTTAATAACTGAAGCACATATAATTTTTTCATGTACTTAGAAGGACGGTTTTTTTTTTGTATGGACATGAGTCATCATTTTTGAGTCTCTGCCATGTGTACGATTGAAATATCTGTAAGTAATAATAAGAAAATATAAAATTAAAAATTAATTATGTATGTAAGTATGTTTTGTTGTTCTAAAAATGAAATTGGGACAAGCTAAGAACACAGTAGCAAGTTGATTGTCCAATTTTTGACAAATATTATTGTTCAGCATCTATTGCCATTACGCGATCTTGAAGATAAGATATATTTTGAAGAATACACTTGTTATATAGCCGTATCATACTACATATTTTATTTAGAATTTATTATGAAAATAGAATAACTTCTTAATGGTTAACCATACTAATATAAAAAGTTTGGGCCAAAGTCTAGAGCTTATACCAATTCCCAGGATAAATTTATTCAAAATATTTTTTTACGATAATTTGATAATTGACAATTGGGAGAATTATCTACACAGTTGCAGCAACTTCGACCCAAACATCTTATTCACTAGTAAAAAAAATACATATTTTCATACCATATCAGGGATTCCACGGTATATTTTATGTCGATCATATTATAATTTATATCTCTTTAACTTTATGGCAGAGAGGGGAACCGAACCGAACCGAACCCCAAGAACCTCACTTTTTTCGATTTTAGAACCGAACCTCCTTTTTTTATTTTCAAAACCGAACCTTTAATTTTAAAAACCTAAAGAACCGAACCCTCAAAAAAAAAATTGTTGAGCAATTTATACTAAAAATTGGCAAGCTGAACCGAACCTAACCGAACCCCAAGAACCTCACTTTTTTCGCTTTTAGAACCGAACCTAAAGAACCTAACCCTTTAATTTAATTTTCAGAACCGAACCCAAAGAACCGAACCCTGCTTTTCATATTTCAAGAACCGAACCCAAAGAAACGAACCCTCAAAAATGGAAAAGGTTCGCCTCTCTGTTTATGGTATGAATATTTTATACTCGAGAAATGTATTATTGATTTATAGTATGAACGAACTAAAATATATCTTGAAATCACTGGAGTGCTTTCGGAAACTATTTTTGATTGTATTGTAGTGTAATCTATTGTAAGAGTAAATTTTACACTACGTTACAATACAATATATATTTTATTCAATTGTATATAAGTGTAAACCCACTTTCCAAACGGTTCTATTAACGAGATATAAAGCAAATAAAACGGATAGAGTACAAGTATTTTTGGTTATACAAATTTTTGACGTGAATCATAAATTTGAATACCTCGGAAACGCCTTATTACCCGATGGAGCTCAAATTCAAAACTTAAGCAGAGGTACTAACCAAGATATGTTAGGAACTATATGAATATTAGATAATAAGACATGAATCAAACCGAACACGCATATTAGCGTCTCTCCCGATTCGTGTATAATTTTTTATATTGAGGTTCTTGGATATTAACAAATACACTTCTGACAAGGAAGAAGGAATGACAAGAGAGACTATTTCTAGCGGAATTGCCAGAATCAAGTTCTAAAACTTCTAAAATATGCATTTTCGTCTTGATTCAAATCTTATTATATAGTTCCTATCATACCTAGCTTAATTCCTCAAAGCGTCTCTAGAGCCCAGTCAGCATGAGAATATTAGTAATCGACTTGTAGCATCACATTTAGTAGGAATTCAAAAAGGTTAATTTTGCCTCATTTTTACAATTTGCTACAATGTTAGAGTTTTCAAAAGGACTCCTAATAAAATTTAAAAAAAAAAATCACATGGGATTGGTACGATCAACCGTTAAGAACTTATTCCAATATGTTCTCACGATAAATTGTATGGTCTGATACGGCTATTAGAGTGTTCTCGACTTCATTTTCTACTAATTCTAATTTTAACAGATATATTTATTTTGTTTCTCACTTCACAGAAAAATAATTATAAAATTCATGTTCGACATTGGTATAGATTTTTCATTTATTTGAATGTAATAATTTCAATTGACACATAATTTACAAAATAACAGTTAAATGTATTTTGCTTTCGATTGATTTATTCATTAATTATAGTAAATTTAGCTGAATCAAAATAAAAATTACAAAACATTTGCATGATATTTTTTTTATATGTGATCTATTTATTGTTTTATTTACATAATATTTTATTTATTTATAATTATATGATTACCATTAATTTATATATTTAAAAAAAAAAATAAAAATAATAAAAGAAAAAATTGATAAAAATCATATGTTTACATAATAAGTTTTCGGTGTACAATCGCCTATTTTAAATATTGATTAACTATAATTTAAAAAAAAAATATATATAACTTATTTAATCTGGTGTAGTCTATACTTTTAATTATTTCGTAAGACTATTTAGAATGCATTAATTTTTATTGAGTAAAATTTGCAAAAAAAAAGAAAAAAAAATTATATTAAATATAAATAATTGAATTTCATCATTAAAGCTATTATTTAAAAAAGAATAAAAAAAAAAACAAAAATACAAAATAGAAATTAATTATTTTAATAATTACATAATTTTCAAGTCACACAGAATTTTAAGTTCAATTTTAACAATTCTATTGAAATCCACTTCCACACGGTTCAATCCATTTTAAAAATATCAATTGTACACCTTACATCTAGAGCATAATAAATGTTCATTCATATCATAAACTTAATAAAAAAAAAATAGTTTAAAAAAAATTAAAAAAAAAAACATGCGCAGCAACACATAAAAGATGTATCCCGTTTTTTTTTTTTCTAAATATTTATTTGAAATAAAATTAAACAACAGAATGTCAAATTATATATAAAAAAAAAAAATTAAATAAAAAGAAATGAAAATAAAAATAAAATCATAAAAAAATAATAAAAAATATCTTATTCAATTCAGCTCAAGGAACCAAAACAAAACAAAAACTTTTGTTACCGATTTTCTTTAAATCCCCGTTCTAGATACACGTAAAACAATTAAAATATTTAATTATTCTATTATATTAAATTTATAACATTTATGATAAAAAGCCATAAAAAAAAACTATGTTTCTTTCTCCTAAATCGAAAATTCTTTTTCTTTTATACAAATTTTATCATTAATTTTATAATTCAATAAAAAAAATATTAACATCCATTTTATAAAACAGAACCAACTTATTAAAAACAGCACAAGCTTTTAATTTGATTCCAAATAAATTATTTGATTAGAATGAAATTTCTATAGAATTTTGGAGGAATAGTAAAAATGTGTTTGGTTGTTTTAAATATAGAAATTATCTTAGTTTTTCACACCTTTTTTTTTTTTCTTTTTTTGCTTTATAGTCTAATTTCATTAATTTTAATATTTTTAAAAATATTTTATTTTTTTATGTCAAATATTTATATTAATTATAATTTATTTATAATATTTTTATTTATTTGTTTTGTTTTTCTCACCCATAAATACAAAATTTAATTACGTTTATTATTCTTATAACCGTTTTTTATTTTTTAATTTACGCTTTTCATTATTATTTCTTATTTTTCAACTTTTTTTTTTTATTTTTTTTTTGCTTGTTTTTATTTTTACAAAATAATATTATTTTCTTTTTCTTATTTACTTTTTAATAGTTTTTTGTTTTCTAATCGAATTCTTTATGTTCGACCTCTTAAACGCACATAATACAATTATTTAGTTATTTATTTATTTATTTATTCGCAACGGGTTCATGTCCCAATTGGAATTTAAAAAGAAATTAATTTATTACATATTATGGATTTGTTAATGATTCAGTTAATTTTTTCCTAACAAAAACCATACAAATACGTTATACATAGTATATTACATAAGAATAAAATTTTAAAAAAAAGGAAAAGTCGAAACATAAAAATATAAAAAAAAGGACTAAAAACTAATACATTACATAAACTACAAAATTAAAGAAAAAAATATTAAAAAAAAGGACAAAGAATAAAGACCTAAAAGGATTGCCGCTGATTTAATAAATCGTGTAATGCAATATCACGCTCCAAATAGTTCCAATATTCAATACATGTATAAATAAAAATCGCTACTGTTTAGCTAATATCCGCTCTGCATCTATCTCGAAAAATTCTACGTGACAAAAACTTGAATCAAAATGATGACTAAATGAATTAAATATTCTGGCAATACGATTCACTGGTTTATTTGTAGCATAATTAGCTCAGTGTGAAAATCAATGTGAAGAAATTCGTGTGAACGCAAAGATCTAACTGGTACATTTAATTTCTATTTGACCGAATAGCATTGGTGAATCAATACGTTTCATCATGAGATGTCGTATGCGAATGTATAGCATCAGCACAAAGCCGTCTATTAGATAATATGTCTAAATTAAAAAGTTTACAAAGCCAATTTTTCGAAGTTTATCAATTAAAATATTATGTTGTATCTTGTCAAATGCTTTACTGAAATCTGTGTAAATGGCATCAACTTGAAAACCAGAAGATATAGAATAACAAATTCCAAAAGTTTCGTTGAGGTTGATCGACCCTTGAAAAAACCGTGTTGTGAAAATCGATAAATGGTTTTCTACATGGAACAAAAGTGCTTTTTTAACTAACGATTCAAATACTTTTGATATGGTTGGTAAGATAGCCACACCTCTGTAGTTTGATACCAATTTTCTTGGTCCTGACTTGTGAATTGCAGTTATATAATGATGTCTTCCATTGAGCAGGAAAAACACCCAACGACAATGATTTATTGAAAATTGAAAGTAACGGAGAAGTTAAAGTATTAGCACAATTTTTTTTATAGTAATTGCGAGCAATTCCATATGGACCATTACCTTTTTTAATAATTAAATTTCTCTAGTGCTGATTGGACATCATGTGCTGTTAAAGTTAGTGAACCTATCTTTACAATTGGATCATTAACTAAATTTAAATTTGAATGAGGATATTCATTTGTATGTAACGTAAATATCTTCAAAATATTCGGCAAATAAACCACAAATACCAGTAATATCTGTGCTCCATTTGTCCTTATATATGTCATTTTGATGGTAAATTAGAACTTTATTTAGAGGGATCAGCTAATATATTCATTTGCAAGTTATTAATATAACATTTATAATAGAAACTATGTAAATTACTAAATTTAGCGATAAGCGATGACACCGTTTTTTTTTTGTTTATTTCTTAATCTTATCAAACTTCTGTTGTACCATAGTGGATGATTGCGTATCACACGTTTTGACTTAATTGGAATAAAAAGTTCGAAACCAATGAATAATATCCGATAAAAGCAATTACCGATTTGATTGATACCAAAACATTTGCTGAAAACATTGTTCCAATTAATACCCGAAAAATATTCATTCAGTTTTATCAAATCGGCCTTTTTAAAGTCGTACTGTGGAATATTCAAGTTACTATCATTGTTGGAAGAACAATTATAGTTAAAATCATTGTCTAAATCCAAATTAAGTTCAACAGATGTATGTGATTCACATTTTCACCAATTAATTTTGCATAGCTTTCACTAATATTAAAATTTTCAACGTTAGTAAATATCAAATCCAGTAGAGCAAGACGAGAATTAGCTATATTATTAATTTGGTATAGACCCACTTTCAAAAAGACTATCTATCATTTCAATCACATAATCTGTTTATAAATTTACCGGAATAAGTACATTACATTTATCATCATCAATCACCCACGAAATGTTTCTATTAACCGATGGGAAATTAAAATCGCCACAAAAGAGTATTATGTCATCGACATTAAGTAAATTTACAAAAAAAGTCACTGCACTAGTGTAGGCATTATAAGTCTCACTGGTAGAGGAAGGTTTGTATATACAAGCAAACTACAATTAATTTCACTGTTTAAATAAATGTTGATACATATAAATTCAATATTGGAACCATTTGGAACGTCAATTACCTCACAATTATATCTGGATTTCACGGCGATGAAAACACCACCAGCGTGTCTCCTTTACTACTATTACTGGAAGAGCGATCACATCTAAAAATAGTATAGTTATCATTAAACAGTTCCTCATTAAAAACTGATGAAATTAACCATTGCTATTAAATCAAAATCTGATTCAGACACTGCCACATAGAATTTATTTGTCTTTGTTCTTAGTCCTTGCACATTCTGATAGTAACAACAAAAGAAAGAATCGGTATAAGAAAAAAATATTATTAATTGGAGCTTTATTCAAGTCTAATGAGGAATTTAATTTTTTAAACGTATTGGAATATTTCTGTTTAAATCAATTGAATTTATAGTTATAAGAAACATTGTTGTTGATATTCATATTATTAAATTTAAAATGACAATTTTTGATTACAATTTACAATACTTAATTTCATACAACAAATTAATTATAAAAAAAACCGCATCTGCGGATTGTCACGCCACCGAGGCCAGAATTTAGATGCAAAAAGTTTATCAAATAAATCACCTGTTGAACTAATTCGAAAGGAGATATAATTCGCAGGTCTTCCAATTTTTTTGTTAGCAGGGAGTAACACGCTACAACGAATATCACTAGTATCTGCTGATGCATCGATATTATCATCAATATATTTTTGATCAATAGTGGTTGATGTTCCAAGATGAGATTATTACCATGTTTTTGTGTTAGTAACCTTTGCAGCTGGTTCAGTAATAATACCAATACAATTTAAGTGGACCAGGCTTTTGCACGGACCATCACATTGGACTAAATCATTGAAACCGTCCAATGAATCTTTGCAAATTTTGCATGCAGACATTTCGATAACACCAAAAATATAATTACAGAATGTGTGGTTATTTCAGAATCAACACGTTCAATTTTTTTTTTCTTTCGTATACTGTTATATCCTTAATTAACCAGACAAATATTCTTTTTTCTATTGCTCCTTGTTAGGGATATCACACTGATCAATTTAAACAAATTAAAAAATTAGAATATCAGTTGTATTAAAGTATAAAAAACAAAAAAAAAATATTGCACCAGAATAAAAACGTGTATTTTTGATTTACTTGACGTTTACTTTATAGGCTACTAGCACACACATACATACTTACATTATAATGAATAAAATTTGACATCTAAAAAAATTGCTGGAGGACAAACATTGCAGTTTTTGCTCGCATTTTTTAGACTTTTTCTCAGGATTGGGTAGACGGATTTTGATGATTGACCCACCGTTAGACGCATAATCGAAATGTCTTCAAAATACTAGTTAAAGTAATTAGTTTTGATCTGTTTTGGTTTTCCGTCCGAAAAATCAAAAAAACTGTTTTTGTTTTACACTATTTATCACATTTTCACAGGACTGAGTGAACGGATTTTGATGATTGACAAACCGTTGGACGCAGAATTTACGGTACGTCAAAATAAGTATTGTTTAGTTATGATCTAATTTAGTTTTTGGGTTGTAAAATAAAAAAAAAAGTGATAAAATGTGTAAATCAACGTGTGTAACGGAAAAGCAAAACAGATCAAAACCAAAATATCTATATTTTGAAGACATTTCAATTCTGCGTCCAACGGTGGGTCAATCATCAAAATCCGTCTACCCAATCCTGAGAAAAAGTCTAAAGAATGTGAGCAAAAACTGCAATGTTTGTGCTCCAGCAATTTTTTGAGATGTCAAATTTTATTCATTATAATTGCAGTATATATGTGTGTGCTAGTGGCCTATAGTTAATTATTACATACACACGCACACACATAAACGAGATGTTTCGTATTTATTTATTTATTTATATTTTTTTTTTTTAAATTAATTTCATTGCTGATTTGTTTACTTGCTGTTATTAGTTTTTAGTTCAGTTGCTGTTATGGCCTTCCTTTTATTGCGTTAAATGTTGAATTTATTTATAATTAAAAATGAAAATTGTTTTTAAATTATTTAATATGTGGTTTTTTTTTTTTTTTTAATCAGATGCATCGCCAAAAATATCATATTTATTTGACATCGATAATTTCTGAAAATAGATAAAATAATCAATATGTTGATTTCCATTGGTGATTACATCTGGATTTTATTTTCAATAAATTTCTTTCGACAGTTATAGACGTTGGCCAAACTATGTTTCCGGCAGACGTCGCGTCGTATGATTTAAGTATTTAAGTGCATTTTAACACGGCGATAATAAGTATATTAATTTTAATTAATCTTACAGTTAATATATTTGTAATTAATTTGAAGAAAACATTTTGATAATCATTGAGCATATTTTCAGACCAATAAAATCAAAATAAATAATTTTAATTTTTTATTTCAGTTTTAATTAGTCTGAAAATATTATCGTTGACAGTAAATATGATTTCCTTAAATTAATTACAAATATATTAACTGTTTGTTTAACTAAAATTAATATACTTATTATCACCATGTTAAAATTCATTTTTATACTTGAAACATATACGATGTGACGTCTGGCGGAATAAAAGTTTTGCCAAACGTCTATTGGGGCTATGTATGAATATTTTAGAAAAACGATATAACAAAGTTATAAAATGGAACTAAGTGAAATTTTGTTAAGCTTGTAATGTAGTGGTTTATAGGAAATTAATTCTATTAAATAAGAAGTATTCCAGATCGTTAAACATAATTTAATTTTGCACATTGCTGAACGGAATCTACTTTATATATTATTTAGATTCTCTTGTAATACAAACGTGCATATATTTGCTGTATTATGATGGAATTGAACTTTCCGTATTCAAACGTAATGTTCCAAATTGGAATTCGATTTTAATAGCGCAAATCTCAGTTCCAATTTCGTTAATATTTTTTTAAGGAAAATCTATGCTACATTTGGTATGTAGTGGTTTATAGGAATCAATTCAATTAAATGATAAGTATTTCTATTCCTAAAATATAATTTAGTTTTGCATTTGCAATGTTGCCAAATGGAATCTATTTCATATTTTATGAATCTAATGTGATTGATTAAATTTAATAAATTTTTGTAATTTATTTTACAATTGTTATGTAGTGGTTTATAGGAAATAATTCTATTGAATTAGAAGTATTCCAGATCGTTAAACATAATTTTGCTATTGCACATTTGATTATAGAATCTAAACGTATTTTCGTTCAGCTCTAGTTAAAATCGATAGTGCAATTTAAATGATGATAAAGTAGCGCAAGAATTTCAATTAAATTATTCAATAAATATAATTACCGGTTTAGCTTGTTCTTTATATTTAGGCATTCTACTTTCAATATCTTTAATATCGTCTTCTTTTTCACGTCTTGGTTTTAAATCTTTAGAATCTTTAGAATCTTTAAAATCTTTGGAATCTTTCAATTCTTTCGATTCTTTCGATTCTTTAGAATCTTTAAAGTCTTTATCGTCACGAGGGGGCGGTGGTGGACCTCTATTGTTATTATCTCTTTGACTATTTCTGTCTGCTCGATCGCCTCTATTAAAGTTACGATCACGATTATAATGATCGCTTTTGTTATCTCTATCATTTCTGATAAATTGAGGAAAAACAATAACAGTTAATTTAGCATTTTTATTTATAATTTCAAAAATTTAAACAATTACAGTTAATTTAGCATTACCTGGTAAAGTCTCGTTTTTCACGATTGTTATATTCTCTACGATCGCGGTTGTCATCACGATTATCACGTGGACCACGCCGATCTCGATCATCTGATAAATAAATGAAAACCAGGCGGTAATGAATTGGTTCTTGATAAATAAAACATCTAAATTATTTTAAAATAAGTTACCATTATTTCTTCTCGGTCTACGATCTGGACTAAGCCGTCTCCTAGGTGGTGATTGAGTTCTTGATGGTTCATCCTCGCCATCATCGTTTTTCCGCCGCCAGCTAATTGTTTCTTTGTTTTCTATCGGCTCCGTTGGCTCTTTTTCGCTTTTTTCTTCCACAGCAGCTTTCTCTTTCTTTTCCTTTTGTTCCTCCTCTAATGTTTTTAATTTCTCTAATCGTTCTTTCTCTAACCGCTCCTCAATTGCACGATCTTTAGCAGAAGTGTCAACAGGTTTTGCACTGCCAAATATTGTAGCTGCTGGAACGGGTACTGGCTTTGGTCTAGGCGGTTGCACCTTCTCAGCATTGGAGTCACGTTCAGCTTTCACATCATCTTCATCGAGTTTGATTTGTATTTCAGGTAATGGTAATGTACGTGGTTTAAGATTCAATTTTGGACGCTCCTCAAGCACTGGTTCTGATTCACGTTTGTTTCTCTCATCATAACCATTATTACGACGACCTCCGAATCGATCTTTACCGCCAGCGTAACGATCACGGTCGCCGCGTTCACCACGTTCCCCACGTTCCCCACGTTCACTACGTTCCCCACCGTCACGTTCTTGAAAACCGCCTCGACGAGCTGGAGGGGGTGATTCTTGCTTTGGTCTATCACCTGATCGCCAATTACCACCACCTTCTTGTGATGATTCACGTTCCCGTGGTCTATCTCTATTATAACCAAATCCACCACCTCGATCACCACCACGTCGTCCGGAATTAGAATCAGCATCATCTGATTGACGACTAGCACCGCCACCACCTCTCCAATTAGTATCTCTATTTTCTGATGAACCTCCAAAGTTATCATAACGACTGCGACCTCCAGCGCCTCGTTTTTGATCATTTTCATTCGAAATATCGATTCTAATACGTCGGCTTCTTATCTGTGGATCTGGCAAACTTACTGCCGCAATCAAGTCATTACGTTCTTTAAATTCGACATAACCGAAACCGCGCATTCGACCATTTTCACCATCTTCGCGTGGAAGACGAACTGAAACAACAGCACACATCAATGTTTCTTCAAAAAACTGCTGTACATCCTCTTCGTTTAAATCGTATGGAAGATTGGACATATACGCTAAGAAGGGTGGATTTTGGGGTATAGCATTATCATCGAGTACACGAGTTGATCGTGGTGCCGTCGGCAATGAATAAGAAAGAATTTTTGGTGCCTCAAAGTCATCATCGTCACATACTTCGCCCCATGATATATTTTTTGTTACTTGAGCAGTAGATGTTCCACCTCCTCCTCCAGCCAAAAAATCTTGTAAATTAAGCGTAGTTGCCTTGCCTTTTGTTTTTTTCCCTTTTTTACCTGAAATTTTTATAATAAGAAAATATGTTTAAATAAAAATTATAGTAAAACAATCGTATAAACAATCGTGTATGGACAACAACAAAAAAATGACGCTTTGTGAAATAACAAACATTATATATAAATTTTATATAAATCCTTCAACTGAATGAATCATGAAGGTTTGTGGCTATATAATTATAATGTAACCTCAAACTTGTACCTACTTTTCTCTACACGCATAAAACATATTAAACAAGCGAACGATACATATACAATACAAATAAACAATTAAATAAGAACACTATTAGAAATATAAGTTTATAATAAATTTTTCATACAATTTTATGAGATTATTCCGAACACGCTTTTACCGTAATCATAAAATTAAATCAGCCACGCGGTACAAAAAAAAAATATTAATAGGAGGCAAAGGTATTGCGGGGTTACATTTTACAGATTTTTTTTTATTTCTTTTAAATGCTATTTTCACAATTATTTATTATCGAATATAAATGCATTCATATGCCAATTTATTATTATTTGTTTTATTTATAGAAAAATGCACTAAATGTTATTAAAAAAACTAATTTTTATGATAAATAAATTTTCATTGAAACTAACCTGACATCGCCATATTGAAGAAGATTAATTTGCGAGCCAATAACACCAACTTCTAAATATAAATAAAAATATATTTATTTTGTGAATTGGCTTATGCCAACGTCAGAATGTTTTTTATACAGAAGAGTTGCATTCGCTGATCAATCCCTATGGAGAAATGTATTTAAAGTGAAGTTGTATCGAACGTTTGAGTTTTATATAAATAATAAATGTTGTTGAGACCACACACACTACAACCGTTTTATAATCGAAAACTAAGCAGAATTTTGTTTAATCTTCGAATATTTTATATAGAGTAGACTGGGTTCAGTTGATAATATTTTTAGTTGAGGAGCTATAAATCTTGTTATAATGAATATTTCAAAAACAAGTTATGTCCAAATTAAAGGTACTTATTTAAGCTATTTTTGTTTCATGGACACCTTAAAGAATGAACATGATATTTCCGAGTTAGTCATCCATTTATTGACTTATTGCAACGGTATCAACTCAACCCAGTATTGGGCTCAGTTGATACAATATAGGTAGCACCAGTTGATACTTTATAATAATTGATAGATGATTATCAAAATTAATATATAATACTTATAAAATTAATAACAAAAAAGAAAATGGTATGTGTTTTAATCGGAATCTGATTGCCGTTCCTGGTCAATGACAAAAAAACCATTACGACAATTGTAGAAACTGTGGTCTGAAAAGCCAGTACAAGATATATGAGCGTATGTCTTGCACTCTAAACATTGAATTGTCTTAGTTTTGCTAATACGAAGATGATCACGGCAAATTAGGCCGGTATCAACTGAACACAGTCTACTCTACATATAGACCAGATTATTTTTTACTTACTAGAAACGGCATAGATGTCAATTGGCAGCACTTTCTACGCAGAATTACCAAAACTGTGAGCGCCACACTATTATTAACATGTCAAGTTGGATAAATTTTTCAATTCTATATTATTTTCGTATTTTTTTTCAATTTTTTAAATTTTATTGAATTTTTGTGACAAAACTACTAAACCAATTTTGATTTCGTATGAATACGTATTTTTTATTTACATCATTTTATTTAAATTTGTTAAAAAAAATATTTTTTATTTTTATTTTTATTTTTGTCCAATTTTGTGGTAAAACCGAAAACAAAAAAAAAAGTTTTATAGAAAACAACGCATGAGATTTTTGACATGAAATTAACATTTTCAAAACAATTTTAAAATCTTAATTTATTATAATTAAACTATAAATGAGTTAGTGTTAGTTTACAGTCGTTGTTTTCGGCGTTGTAAATCGCGTTGTATGTTGAAATCAGGCATTGTGATTGGTCCGTTTTGATTTACAATGCCATTTACAACGCCAAAAACAACGACTGTAAACTGACACTTAATACTTTGCAATAAAAACACACAACACACTTACGTTATATTTTGCAAATTGAAAATATAAATTATCAAAAATGTTATCACCCACTGAACATAAAATTGCATTATGTCAAATGCTCACTCACTTTTGACCAAGTGACCAAGTTAGAATCTGGCTGCTGGTCTATATCTTCCATACACTATAGAGCTAATGAGCTTTCGCACAGTTTCTAATTAAGATAATGACGCTCTGATTCATTACAAGATAATGACGATACCCCGTCATAGGAAATAAACATTTCCCGATACTACCCCTGCCCCGTCACAGTGTTACGTGGTTTACGAACGTTCCCTTACGGGGAGTTTGGTAGACCAAAATTTAATTTTTCAGTTAAACTATTTGGGACACAATCAATAATGTCTCTAACCCAGCTCATTCATATATGATTTTCTGACTTTTTATGACTAACTTCAGCTGTTAATTTAATTCTCTACATAATCAGAGTAGACTGGTGTATCTTATGGTTTGTATTTGTGTTTGAAATACAACTCATACTTAAAGTGATTAGAATTTCGGCATAATAATAAGCCTGAGACTTGATATGCCGCAGTTGACCTTGAAAATTTAACGGCTGTCTGACCACCCATTTTAAAACGGTGGCTGTATGGAATATTTTAAAAAAAAATCAAAATAAGAATGTAACAAATTATTCTACCCCTATTAGTAAAAAAAGTAAAGGGTAAAACATACCTACGCGAATTCGCACGATTTTTTGTATGGCGATAAAATTAATTAGGGCACGTAGCAAGAATGGAGGAAAATAGAATGCCGCGCTAAGTATTCCAGACAAAAATGTATGGAAGTAGACCCCAGGGAAGACCAAGAACGAGGATGATGCGAAGAAACTGGGGATACGAAACTGGAAAATCAGGGCTCAGAACCGGACAAGATGTTGCCGAGTTGTGGGGGAGGCCAAGACCCACCTAGAGTTATAGAGCCACAGATGATGATGATAAAAGTAACTCGTATGAATTCGAATCGGTATGTTTTAGTTTTAAGGGACAAAAATACGAAATCACGAATTGAATATTAACTTTTTGATCAGATGTGTTTTTCATTAAAAGTATGTAAACACTAGATGATAATTTAGGCGTGATTATCAGAGAAAATGAGATAAAACACAAAACTTAAGAAATTTTAATTTGAAAAATGGAAAAATGTGGTATTTTATTTTGTCAAAAAATGGCTTCATTCATCACCCAAAGGTGTTATAAAAACTTAATTTCAATGGATAATTAAAATTAATTAATAAATTTAAATGCATAGAATTGTTTGTATTTGCTACTATAATATTTTGAATACAAAAGAATGGTTGTTAGAAAATTGGGAAGACCTCATTGAGTTTAAAAATTTTGACGTTCAAAAGCGACATAATACTTTTTTAACTACAAATTAGTTAAAAAAAAAAAACGTTTACATTCGATCTACCCGGGTAATGGACACGCTCCAAGTACATTACCACGTCCATGGGACGGTGATGGTGATGGCATATGATGGGGGCAGTATTATTGTGCTGTTATTTGTTTCGTTTTTTTTTTATACAAAATTTACAATACTAGCGCAGTACTTAATTGTAGTTTTAAAATAGGCGAGGGGGCGACCAAAACGTACCACATCAGAAAATTAAATACTTACCTTCAAAGTACAATAGATTACATGTAGGATACACACAAGAAAAAAAACTATCTGCAACAGCTATATTCTTGTTGAATGATAAAATTTAATAAGTGCTAGGCTATGATTCGAAAAAATTCAACTTTCTTTTAAAAGAAACAAAACAAATTATTCTGAATGATTTGAACTTAATTGAATTTAAATTGATTGTTTTGAATTAATTTAAAAATTATTTGAATTTTTTGAATTTTATGTATTTTTTTCAAATTTCAATACCATAATACAGTCTTAAAACACTGTAGTTAAACTATCAAAGATTCACAATGAGATTTTTCAATATAGGAAAAGTAAATAGTAAAATAACAGAAATTAGTAATTAGTAGTTTAATCTATAGCTTTTAATTTCAATTTATTTTGCATAATTCATTGTTGAATCACTCTTATATAACCGAAGTTATTGTTGCCGTCAAATAGAAACGTTAACTTATTAGATGATAAGAGACAATTTCCCAGAAGTTGCGAAATTTATTTAATTAAAGATTTTTTACTATTTAAATACTAAAGCCATTATTATACTCTACTCTTAAAAGAAAATAGTTCCATTATTAGTAAACAAGAAAATTATTAAATTCGTGATAAAGTATAACTTTGTAAAAGTGTGTTGACCTTGACCTTGATCTATTTTGTCTCTTGTCTTCATGAAATGTATAATGTTTGTATACAAGTAACAAAGTTATAGTGTTATAAATTTAAAAATATCAGTTCTTATACTGTTCTAGTGGAAAGAATTGAAAATCAAAAATTTTTTTTCGAATAATTCGCATTTTATTTAAATGAATTAATTCAATATTTCAATGATTCAATCGAACCCTGAGTTCTGTTGCTATTAACTTTTTTCACATAAAGATAATATATAGCAAATATAGCAAATATAGCAAATATAGCAAATATAGCAAATATAGCAAATATAGCAAACGTAGCAAACGTAGCTATATTTACAAACTATTTTTTTTTATGATGTTTTATGTTTAACTTTGCTTACCTCAGTTTAATTCTTATCAGCCATGAGTCAGATGATATGATCCCGGAAAAAGAACATGAAACTGCACATGGTCAGCTGATATATTTTCCTCAGATATTTACTGCAGATATTTACCTCAGATATTTACTTACTATGTTTTACCTTTTATTTACTCACCAATTTATATCATCAATCATAATTCCATACCGCTCCTCCACTTTAATATCAATGATATTAAGAAGCCATCACATCTCTCTCAATTTAGGCTACAGTACTTTAAGATTGGCATTTGCAACAATGCATTAACATTAAAAAAAAACAAATGTGTCCTTTTTTTCAGCAATAAATGCTAATTTTATTGAAATAATTTGGGATAGATTGGTTAAATTATTAGAATATAGTACACTTACTACATACTTAATAAAAGTTCTAAATTTATATTTTCTAATTAAGAAATTACAATTACAATATTTAAAAAATATGTATTATGAAATATATTGTGTTTTTTCTTACTTAGTTTTTTTTTTTTTTTATTATTATTACTATTACTAATCATTATGGTTAATGGTTAAATAACTAAATATAAAAAGACAGAAATATATTGTATAAATTGGTTAAACTGTAATCAAAAGTAACTTTATTTATAAATAAAAAGAAAATTATATTTTTTAAACTTAACTTACAACAAGACAAATTTTTTAGTGCGTTCAAGTTACAATATATTTTTTTTTTTTTAATTAAAAGTAATAAAATATAAAGAATTAGAAATAAGATTTAAAACCAAAAAAAAAAAAAAACGAAAATCTTCTAATAATATTTATTTAATTAATAATTATAAATAAAAAATAATTTTAAAATTTATTTAAAAATTAAAAATGGATAATATATTATTATTGGGATTGAATAAAATAATTAATAATAACAAACGATATAAAATTATTTCATATTATTGCGCAATAATTATTTATCATTACGACAGATTTTTTTTTGTTTTTTTTTTTTTTTTATTGTTTTATTAGTCTCATATTTTAATAACTTTTAAGAAAATTATATTAGGCTCAAATTCAAAACACTTTATGAGAAGTTTCTATCGATATTTGGAATCATTAAATTTTTTTTAAATAAACAACAAGTATTTAATATTTTACATTTGTGCTAATTTCATAACAGCTCGTCGCCATTTTATGCATTGTTTCGTCAATGCTACTTCCTTTTCTTCTAATTTCTTATAATCGCGCTGTAATTGATTCGCCTCTACTTCCAATTTGGTTTCTTTTCCTTTACGATTTAGTCGGGAACGTCGTGATGCTTCATTATTTTTATTTCGCATTTCTAAATATTTCCGATCGTTTTCATTTAAATGTTTGAAATATGTTGGACTTGGTAGAGAGCTTTCGGTTTTTGGTGGACGACCTCTTCGTTTTGCTGGTGTTGTAGATGAGGCTGGTGTGGATGGTGCGAAAGAATCATCTGATACTGATGTTGATGTCATCGACTGAACACTATTTGGACTGTCATAGCTGATGCGACGAGATCTTTTTGCTGGTGTTGATTCTGGTGTTAACAACAATGTTTGGAGATCAAGTGATGGTGTCGAAGACCGTTTACGATTTTTAGTGTCAATCATTTCAATTTCTGGCGTGGGTAATTTATCCTGAAATTCATATGAGAAAAAAAAATTTTAGTAAATTTATAAAATAAAATATATTTCGTAACAATTAAAATTCTCTTACAAAAGGATTGAAATTAAATTTTCACCGTAACTATATATTAAATGTAAACAATATAAAACTAAATTATAATTGCCAATAAAAGAAGAAAAGAAAAGAGAAAAACAGTGTGCGCGGTACGAAGTGGAAATGTAAACTGAATATACTATTTAACTGTGCATGAGTATATTAACAAAGCATGACTATACGAATCAACACAGAATCATTTAAATAAAGTATTGCAATATTATGACGCAATATTACAATGAAATGGTGAACGTACACTTATATTATAGTTAAGGAAGAAAATACGAGAAGGATATTTAAGTGAATTAATTTTTGGTGTTACGGGGATTTTAACTTAAAACATCATAAATTTATAGTTGTATGGATCTTACGAAAATCAGACCAGAAATTAGGTGCAAAACGAACTTAACCGAAGTAGCTTCGTCCATGCAAATTGTTGTTGTTGTTGGGAAAACAACAACAACATACATGAAATTTGCTTCGCCTGTTTGCACTTAATTTATGGGGTCGGTCAAGGTGTATTTAGTGAGTGCGGATATAATACAATATTATAACAGGAAAATAGTGAAATTCTTACCTCTGATGATCCGATATAAGCAATCAAATCGAATTTTTCATTTTCCATTTCTAATATTGAATTTGTAATTTCTGGTGTTGTGACATTATTTGTTGTTAATTCAAAATTTGATAAAACATCAACCATTGATGGTTTTCCAATTTTTAGTTTAAGTGGTGGTACGCGCCTCTTATTTGTTCTTAATTGTCTTGCTGAAGCCATTTCTCCCATCACCGATGAAGTATTTTTATTAACATTTGTAGTTTTTATATTATAGTTATTATTATTTGTTATATTTATATTATTATTATTTTGAGGATTAACATTATAATTATGTTCTAATATTAGACGATTATCTGGCATTAAAACAGCAGTAAAATCAACTGTACTATTTGTTTCTAGTGTTTTTATAATCTCCTTTAATTCTCCATTTTTTACATTATCATTTGCAATAGAATCATTTTCATCATCTTCATCAGAATATTCAGCGCTGTATCCATTTGTTTTTTGTTCCAATTTATTGTTGGATTGTCTTGGTGATGACGATGATAATAATTTAGATGGTGATAATTTTGGTAAATTTGTTGTTTGTTCGCTATTAATTTTCGTTTGGATTTTCATTGAATTAAAATTGATTTTATTTATGTCTGATATTTCTGGTTTTAGTATTATATCATTAAAACTGTCGACAGTTGTTAAAAATGTGTCTTCATCTTCAAATGGTAATGGTGCATAGCCGGTTATCATTGTGTCCTGATATAAAACACTTTTCGACATATCATTATTATTAAAATTGCTGACATTAAAATCTATTGCATTTGGGCTTATATCATTTTCCATTTTAATCATTTCAAATGGTTTATGATTAGAAATATGTTCACCGAACAAATTACGATTATAAATTTCCGTAATTTCTTCTTCAAATGTGAAATGTTCGTCGTAATCTTGTGAATTTTTTACTGGTAAAATTAATTCACCATCCGGCGTTGCTTCAAATATATATGATTCTTCTGTTGCTGAATTTAAGCCACCCAATGGAGAATTTTGTGGTGTTAATGGTTCGACATTAAATAATAGATTTTTTTCTTGTTGATCAATTGTTGACTCAACTGAATATGGTCCAAATGAATTAGTGCTCCATGAATGCGGAGATGTTTGTGGTGTTGATATTGTTATTAGTTGATTTTGAGTTTGCTGTTTTAAATGGCCAATGTCGTTATACAACATTGCTGCTGTTTGATCTTGTTGTAGTGATTGATTTGTTGTCGTAGCAGTACTTGTATAAAGGTTATATTCTGGTGTTGTCGTTTCTGAAGAAAAAAAAATAAAGAAAAAAATATTGTTAATAAAATTAATTAATTTCATATATTTTCGGTTTTGAATTTTGTTTTAAATAGAAAATTAACTGAATTATTCAAATAGTATTTAAAAGAATTAGAATTTAAAAAAAAACACACAGCTAAAATTTCAAATCATACAAAATCAAACCTAAGCATTAAGCTTAGCTTAAGTCGTATTTCTTTTCTAATCGATTTTTTTTTCAATTTTTGAATATTACTTATCTATAATACATTTTATAAAATGATACCAAAAAAAAAAAAGAATTACCTGCAATTTATGAGAACTGGAAGTTTATTATTTTTTGTGTCTTATTGCTTTTTATATATCACATATTAATTCAGTCTTATACGTTTTTATTTTTTCTTATTTTATTTCCGATAATTTACAAAAAAAAAAGAACAAAAAAATTCTTAATAAATTATTATTATTATTATGTTTTATTTACATATCACAGATTCGTTACGATTTAATTTTATGGGTGCTTCTTAATAAAAACGATATTTATTATAAAATAGATTTCGGAATTTCGGAATTTAGGCTTTTATAAAATATATTGTTAAAAATATTATAAATATTAAACACCGGTTGATTATCAAAATGGCGTCAAAATATTGAATTACACAACGATTGCGCAATATTATGAAATAGTCGGTGTTTAGCCTAAAGACTATGAGCACATTCACTGTAGTTGCAATTATCATTTAAATTTTTTTTTCTTTATTTAATATATAATTTAAATTAATTAGAAATTATCTATCTAAGAATTAAATTAATCAAATAAATTTAAAAATTAATTATTTGTTATCCTCCAAATTCTTCGTCCCGTGTTTTAATGTCTTATTTATGTTATAATTATTTAAGTTTTTTTTTTTTTTTTTTAAATATGAACACTTAATTTATGGATAATTTTATTAAAATCTATAAATTAAAAATTAAATTAAATTAATTTTATTATTAAATATTTTAATTAATAATTTGTGTGAACATACAAAACAAACGCGACAACAAATTTCGGAATTCAGAAAATGGATAACTTAGCGCAACCAGCCACGATGAATGACTAAAATTTTGTATTGCTTACTATTTTGTATGAATGAGTCATTCATAAAAAATAAAATTATTGAGAATAAATACCACCATCACTCCATTTGGGAGTGAGTAAGTATTTGTGTGTTGATAAAGCACACAGTCAATCATCATCATATGTATAATTTTGTGTTAGCTGGGCGGTTCAGCTGGTTGGCTCACTTGTTACAGATGATTTCGTTGAGCTTATAACTTATGGTCGTTTTTCATGCGCTCTTTTCTATTAATTTTTGTTTTTAATAATCTAGCTCTTTTACGAACATTTTTGACAAATAAATATATTGTCGAAAAGTGAAACAAACTAATTGGATCTATCGATTTCTGATTGTGAGAAAAATCTGTATATTTATAAAATTATCAATTTGGGGAAACATAAGAGCAAAGAGATTAAATTTATATATTGAAATTGAACGCTCACAAAAATACACACGAAAATTTCGGCTCAATCACCTTCGTTAAATTAAAAAAAAAAAAAAAAAATATTTGTTGCTGGACGATTTAATATTCAATTTTGAGACTTTTAATATGACATCAATTTTCATAATGTTGTGCAATTATTGAAATAATTGATTTAAAGTGAATTAAAAATAATCATTGTTTTTGTTTTCCATAGATTTCACAGAAATTTAATTAAGATTCATCAAAAAAAAAAAAAAACAATAGAACAAGCTGCCAAAGCATTGGTATAACTACTCGACACTACTTCATTTTTGTTAAGAATGTATTTAAATATTAATTAAAAAAAAAAAAAAAAAAAAATCCAAAATACAATTTATTTCTTTCAAAATAATTTTAAAAATTAAAAAACAAAAAATAAATGATTTTAGTAATTTTTCGAAATTTTATTAGAAAAATATTTTAATAATAAAAAAATTGTTATCATTTTTTATATTAAAATCGAAAATAACAATCGTGTAAAATAGAAAAATGAAAAAAATCTGTTCCTTTGTTTTCTTTACGTAGGGCCAAGCACAATTCAAAAAAAACGTACATAATCGTTGCACACAGAGAATGTTTTTTTTTTTTTATATTGAATGTAGTTATTTGTTCATCATTAAAAATGTATTCATATTTTTTGCTATCTGTAAAGTTGAATCTGGTCAACTACATTATTTCATAAACAAAAAAAAAAATTTTTTTTTTTTTAAATAAAATTTTCAATTTTAAATGCATCATAACTTTCGTTATTTATTATTCTTTAAAAATATTCAACAATTTGATAAAAACAAACCAAACAAAAAATGCGCAATTAAAAGAAAAATTGCAAGCATGGCGATTTAGTTTTAACATTAAAAAGAACAAAAAAAAAAAAATAACTAAATAAATAAACAAATATTTAATTTATTTATTTCGTTTCTTTCATAAATAAACTGACGAGAAAGTGGTCACGTAATTATATTGTTATCTACCTTAATTATTTCTAATATTGATTAAAAATTCTACCAAATAAATATTTTCCGTTTTGATTATCTATTCAATTTTCAATTATTTCCATATGAAATAAATGACGGAATGTCATATACGTAAATAATGAAAATAAAACTCTAGAAAACTAAAATCATCCATAAACATATTATTGAAACAGAAACATTTTCCGAACAGTATTTGCATAGAAAACTAAAATTAAAATAAGATTTGTAAACGGCATGCTAAAATAAAGCATATCAAATAATTTTATAAATTATTGATAAAATTATTTTTTAACAATCACCGACACCCCCCCCCCTCCCTCCCATCATCCAATAACAACTAAAAATTAAAAATCTAAACAAAACTAAAAAAAAAAGAAAAAAAAGAAAAAGGTAAAACAATTAAATTAAATAAAGACCTCGTTGTAGGTCCGGTGAAGAAGATGGTGAATGCCACTTATACATCGACATCGTTGATATCAGTTGCATTGATGATATGTAAAATTTATATCCAAAATATTGTTTTGTAAATAATTTCTTCTGTTATTGTTGTTGTTTTGAATATAATATATTAAAAATACTATTTATTTGTGGAGTGATTTGAAATTACGTCTTTACTCGCGCCCGATTCAAATGGTTTTGAGAGGTGCTGTCAACATACTTCGTTTAGGTCGCGATTTCAGAGAGTAAGTTGCTTTTGCTTGAATGTTTCTTCTATGTGTATTTTATATATTTATGTGGAAGAGAGGTTTGTTAGTGGCGGCTCTTGTAAATTGCGTTTGTATAACTGACCTTGAATAACAATATAATTTTCTCTGTTGCGTGAGTATACATACTGGAAGGCACTTGTAACTTGTACGCTTTTCTACGGTTTTCTACGTTTATCATGTTGAGACAAGTTTATTCTTGAATGTCTCTATAGGTGAATGCCAACACATACGCATATGGATTACTCTAGATAAAAAAAATCTCAAATTTTGTATACACAAAAGAATATTAGAGAATCTACTTATATATTGGTTGTGGTTCTATCTATTATTGCGTGAATGTGAATATAATATGATATTTGAATGGTTTGAGTTTTATATATAGGTGAACTGGTTGGTAAACATGACGTAGCCAAAACAGAACATGAGTCATACATGATTCTGATGATGAAGAAAACATGTTTGAAGGGGTGAGATTTTTATAATGTTCATGCCAAAACAAAAATATTTCAAGATAAATTGTTTTTTTTTTTTTATATTTTTATTTATATGTATTATAAATTTGTTATATAAAACGCAGCTGAGAAATTACCATACAAGAATGTGTACAGAGTTAATATGAATAAAAAACTGAATAAACTGTACGTGAAATAACCACCAAGCAATATGCAGAATTATTATAATATTATGAAGGTGTATAAAATAAGTTAAAAATACTATTAAAATTTACTTCATTTTTGGATCAAATTAATGTCTAAATCTTACTAAATAACAGCCATTTTTATAAAAACTATCTTATGCTTTTTTTTTGTTTTTTATTAAACCGTCTATACATTTTTTTTTTTTTTTTTATTTATATTAGAATCACAATTCACAATCGTGTATGCACACGCTTTATTTGTTAAGCGCAGGAAAAGGGTTGTGGTTAAATTGATTCTTTTTAGCAAATAAACCGCGAAAAAGAACGCGGTCAATGCAAATCCAATTTTTGAAATCAAGTTTGTGTAATTTTTCCAACTTAAAGTGGACAGAGGGAATATTTTGTTTTTTTTTTTTATTCTCAGGGGAGGAGGTCATATTTTTTTATTAGGCAGTTTGGGTAAAATGACGTGAACGTAGGAATTGGTGTGAAAAATGACGTGAGAGTTAAAATTGCATACAAATTTTCACGCTACGTCATTTCTCACACCAATTCC
>JAABKK020007669.1:0-18138 GCA_011634745.2 Catotricha subobsoleta
GGAGCAACACCATGGATGATAGAGTGTAAAATATACCGGTTCGTCAAAAAATGCGGGCCGGCCCGTGTCGATCTCTGATCCCTCAGACACTTAGCTATATTGTTCATCATATTTTTGAGAAAAATTTTCAGTCGATAAAGCAAATGACTATGTGAATAAGTTTTGAGTTTTGCAACAATGTTAGAAATATTATATTATTATATTTATTATACTATTATTATACTACTTGTATGACAAACGCCTGGACTTTGTGATTTCAAAACAACGAAATGGTCTCTTATTATATAATAACATTTTTTGAAAGAACCTTGAGCTAAATAAATATCCAAGTGTAGAATATTTTGTATTTACACTCTGCAAAAATAACAAAATTCAATCCATTATTTTAAAGTGTATTCACATTGAAATTCAATGCTAGGCTTTCAATATCGTATTTTTTTGTTTTTTAGAACTTTTCTATTAGAATTGAGAGCAAGAGAAAACCATTAAGGTATAATATACCATAGTACTTAAGTGAGGCTAAGATGGTATTATTTATTATGTCTATTGCAGTTGGCTGGTGCCAATCGGAAAATTTTAAAATAAAATTATTACTTGCTGCTTATAAATTGTATATTTTTTTAAATTTTATTAAAAAACTTTGTAAACATAAATCGCTACACATGACTAAGTTTTAGGTAAGTATTACATTATTTATATATTTGCGCAAAATATCGATTTCAACAAAGTTTTCTCTTTTTTTCATTTCTAACATTCTAAATAAATTACAGTCAAAGAAGAAAAAAGACGAAAATTCAATTTAAAATTTTCAAAATTTAATTTTCTTGTTAGATGTTTTGAATGTCAGTAAAGATTTAATATTGTTACCTACATATTTTTGAGTAGAATGATGATATATACGACCAACTGCCAAGAATAAAACTCATACAAATCGAATAAATTTTAAAATTTAAATTAAATTAAGCTGAACCAAGTATTGTTCATTTATAAAAATATAATATAAAAAGCGAACACTAACTTAAATAAAACATTTATATTGCCATCACTATTTAGACAATAAAGGCTGTTATACTATAGATACACTAGAAAGATAATGATGATCCTAATGAAGTTTTGACCAATCAGAGCGCGTTTATCATCATTAAGTCCAAGTTAATTAGTAATTATCTCTCTAGTGTATCTAAGGTATTATCGCATATAGAAATTAATTGCTTATAATGTCAAAATTTTCATTATAAAAAGCTTGATGTGTGATCTTTAATTAGGACGTTTTTTTTATAGCCTCCTTTGCTGAGATTTTAATAGCTTAAGTAAAAAAAAATGCAGAATTTATTAAATTGGATGACTATTACAAACAGGTTTCATAGAAATTATTCAAATATACATTGAATAATTCACCATAAACATTCATGATTTTTTTTAATTTGTTATTCTACATTTACTTTAAGCAGAATGACACCCTTATTTTTATACGCGTTTTCGAGAGAATTGAAAATATCCATTCTGTTTAGAGAATTGAATTCTTCGATTACACAATTACACATATATTTCCGAAGAAAACTTTCTGATATCAAGGAAATTCTAATTTCAATAACTTTTGAAAGAGACCTCGAATCAAGGCGAAATTGGTACGGACTATGGATAAACTCGAATTGAAAAGATCTTACAAATTGAAGGTCATGTTCCCTATACCTAGGGCTTATATTTTAAATTTAGTTTTTGGATCCAGACAAAGACAAAGACGTGATTGTAGAGTTCAAGCCTCTAAACAATGTGGCTATCTTCAATTTTCCCGAAAATGTATAATTAAAAAAATGGGTGTCCCCATTCATGATGAAATATACTTTATATCAAATACATTTAGAATAAAAATATATAATTTAATTAAACTTTTAGATTTTTAGCGATGCTGCCACTAAAAAAGATTTTCTAAAAATTTGGTCAAATATCGTGAATAAGTGATAAGTGATTTTCTATTAAAATTATCAAATTTTTGCATTATTTGCTGAAATGCTGATGCTAAACAAAAAATTAAACCTTTATAAGAGTTTATATGGTTACTATTTAATACCAATTTTTGAATTATTATTAAATAGAATGCACACAAAATATCGATATAATTTCATAGAAATCATCGGTATAAAGGCACCCTGATGTTTTCTATAATCTGTCAAATAGTAATTTAACATTTCGTCAATTAATTTCGCTGTTAAATGATTGAACCCAAAACTAGTTATAACTTATGCAAACCTAATAACACATTGTGACAGTTAGAATACAATATAATTATTATTAGTCTATATACCACTAAAATCACAAAGTTAATTTATCTTTTATGAACATTGTTGTAGCGCATTAAGTTATAACTACTACATTATTGTTTGACAGATTTTTGTTTTTTGTTTTTGGTAGGTAGTTCTACGACTTTGAAAGTACATGACAATGATTGAAAATCAATATTTATAAACGTAATAACATTATATGTTATAAAGGGTTTATATTTTGATGTTAGGCAAAGATATATGTTAAGCAGGTACTTAAAAAAAAAAAAAATACTAATAATGTATTCAAATGTAACTATGACATTTTTGTGATGTATCTCCATGATCCATTTTTTCGTTCTGCATATTTTATAACGGTAAGCAGTTATAGATAGGTACTTTAAAATGAACTCAACTGATATAATATTATATTCACAAGAAAAAAAAAAGTATGTTATGGAATAATAATAATAAAACGGCTACTACCACAAAATCCGAACCAATCTCATATGAATGGTATATAATAATAAATATTCGAAAACTTATAATGTAATACATCCGTAAAGAGTATATTCGAATATTAAATATTATAAGCTTTTACCTCAAAGGCATCATGGGATAATGGATATACAAATTATGGGCTATAGTATATTTTGTCCTTTCACAAATTAATAGTATCTCTAGGGTTTGTTTGCCTATATTTATATATGGTAGATGGTCATGGTACACATATCATTGTGTTATTTGCCTTATATATAGATTGTTGTTGTAGTTTTGATGCATATTATTATTTTATTATTAATTATATTATTATAAAACAACAAAATCTATATTATAATAATATTATTTATACAAGCTACAAGATATCCAGAAAATATATATGCTTTAATGTGATACATGTGATACATGTGTTGTGTTCGTTATGAATAATCCATATATAGGAAACAATATTAATTTGCAGATGAATATGAATATAATATTTAGTTTATGTTAACGTAACTATCTGGTTATTAAGAAATATATTATATATTTTGTGCACGTAAGAAAATCCCAACAAATATTAAGAATTATTTGATGGAATAAGATTAAAATATGACAAAATTGTTATTGTCCCAAATATTTACAACATTCAAATAATAACGTTAAACATTTTAAAAATTTCATCCTATATTCAGAGAGGGAAAAATCCAAATCTAAATTCAAATTTCTTTCTGTATTCGTAATGTGACAAATTTCGCAATAAAATCTCATTCATAACATTTGAAATATATTTAACATTCTTAGCACATTTATTCCCAGGCAAAATATTTCAGTTGGATTTTTTTTTTAAATTCTCAAAAATCATGTATTCATTCGTCATAACAATTCCTTTTTTATTCACATAAATGAGAAACAGATATTCCAAATTATAGTTACAGTTTTTAAAATCTTCGGCTGAATATAAATGTCACAAAATATATATATTTATTATATATTGATTGCTCAAGTATATTTTTCTGCAAATACTCATG
Organism: Catotricha subobsoleta; assembly: GCA_011634745.2. NCBI lineage: Eukaryota > Metazoa > Arthropoda > Insecta > Diptera > Cecidomyiidae > Catotricha > Catotricha subobsoleta. The sequence goes on from JAABKK020007669.1 coordinate 3,773, forward strand.
GGACATTTTTTTTATTATATCAAATGTATTGTGAATGGAAATAGTGAATCCAAATTAAAATTGGGCTATCTATATTTGCCGTAATATATTTTCAGTTGTTATAAAGAACAATTGATGTATTATATAAAAGCCTTTTATCCTCTCAATAAAGTCAGTTAAGAAATGTTAATACATATTGAGAATGTTTATTGGGATAATATTAAGAATATTATGGTTGTATATGAAAACTAATGGTTTTGCAGTTTATAGGGAAAACATAAACCCTCATGTTTTTCTTATTGTGACATTTTATTGGTAGAATTCATCCAATTCATATCATTAATTTAGTCAATGAACATGATGTTCATAAATGTTCTTTGGATAGAAAATTTTATCAACGAAATAAAAAACAAAAGAAAGAAATCATTAAACTTTATCGATGTGGGTAAACAGAAGATATTCTTGTATACCTGTGCAAATAACTACAACAAACTAATACACTAGAGAAATTATATTTATATGATGGAAGACACAGCAAAACCCTTCTCAAATGTCTAATTCCATTCCATTTTATACCAAATATTGTGAACCAATATATAGATATTTTCAATATTACATATCAAATAGTTTATACCGTAAAGTCTATAACACTATATCGTTGAATGCAAATAACATGGAAATCCATAGCAGATATAAATCGTTTCGAAGGTAAGAAGTGAAAGGTATTATTGAAATCCGTTTTTATAAAAGCTTTGAATAAGAAAAACTTTACAATATCTATTTATATTTGTACGATATCATGATTTTTCTCTTTTGTCGAGAATGTTTAACTTTTTCACCTTTTATCTATTCTGTATTTATAGACAAATAGTATAGGATATTTATCATTTCTTGGAATGCTGTTACTATGATGAATCTAAAAATAGAAGATTGAAAAATAAAGTAAAGAATGTACTTATTAAGATATCATAAGATAGAAATAAAATTGATATCTAACAAGAATTTTCTGTAACTGATTCAATACAATACGTAAACGTAATGACAAAAGAGTATCGATTCTATGAAATAACCATTGTTGCTTACTCACGTTTTAAATTTTATGAATGTTATTGATGATGATGTAAGATTTTTTTTCTACTTATATAGAACTTTTGAAAATATTATGTGGTCCCAATCAAGAATAAAATATCATTTTCCGACCATTAATTTAATTTTTTCATAACGATTACGAATCTATAATTTCCATTTTTAAATATTTTTTTTTTTTTCAAATTTTCGTTATTATTCTGTATAAGCTATGATATTATGATGCATAACAAGTCTAATCTAAGTATGATTGTTTTGCAGCAATTGAGCAGTCTCGGTTTGAAACAATCCATCTTTTCTTGGATGACACATTAAATATAGCAAATATAGACTGATTTTTGTTCTTTGAAATATAAGTGGAATTTAAATTAATTTTATGGACACATTTTCAACAACCAGAAGATGGATGGAGTCTCATATGTTTTACTATTCGGAAAATTGTTAAATTTCACTTAATACTTACAATTTTGTTCTTTTGTTTTATTTTTCTTTCAATTTTTTTAATATGGAAAGTTTAAATGAATATTGGTATTGACATTTGACACTGACAGGGCATATTAACTTTTTTAGCTTCTATATGTTACATTTAGGGCATTTTGAGATGAACAGTCGTACTTTATAGATTTTATTCTATTTATTTTTCTGTAAAGTAGTTGACAATTTTGGGTTTAGCATAGTCTATGCCATACGTCCAATCCTTCTCTGAGTACAAGAAATAAATTGAGCCAGCCTGACGATTGAATTAATTTCACATATTCTATTATTTCATTACTCCAATATATCTTCAATACGTTACAAAATACATTGTTAGCTATACGATTTAACCAACATAGATATTTAATATTGATCATTATAGGTCGACCCATAGACTGTAGTTATTTGATATCTTTCAATATACATATATGTATTATATAACTAGGTGTCTTGTGTTTGGTGTGAAGTGTAATAGTAGATAAGCCTTATATATTTATAAGAAATTTCACTGACAACTCGAAGATTAGCTTACAACAGCAACAAACATTTTTTCGAACATCCTTTTTATGTATTAAGATATCAAGAACAACAACAAAAAAACAGCAGATACAAATAACCCTTCAGTATCCAAAGCCTATCATGATTTATAGAAAATATTAGACCATTATTTGTATTGTCTTGAATTTGTAGATCTGTATTGAAAAGTGTTTACAACACACAAATGGATTTTCTCACTTGGCTACTTGGTAGTCTAAAAAAAAAAAATATTTCTATTTATTACGAAAGGTTTCATATAAACGTGACTAAGAGCATATTAATATAATTATAAAACGTCATGAATTCAAATTACTGAAAATTATTCAAATACAGTAGACTCTCTATAACATGAACCCCCGATAAGATGAACTAAAATATTATTGCTTAAGTAACAAAAAGAGTCATGTTTCGATAAGATGAACTGACATTTTGTGTTCACGTTATCGAGAGTCTTATGTAATTATAAAATAGAATAGCACATTTTATTTGAGAATATTCCTTTCTGTTCATTAGATGTTTTATAAATTAATATATAGTGCGACAAATTGGTATAATTATCAAGAAAAATTGCAATATAAGTATATTTTAATGGTTTGACAGTATAACAAGATACATACAAGGTGTTTCATTTAAAACATCCTAGCAAATTTTATTCAATTTAATAGACACGAATTAGATGTGTACAGTAGGACCACGAATATGATAAAATATTGAATATGAAATGGTGTATACATTAATATTAAAATATTTAGTTCAATTTCTCGAAAATCTAAAATTCGATTAATTTCACTTTTTGCCATGCTTACAAATAGAAGAATTTTATAGCCAAAAAAAATGTATATGAAATAAGAACGTAATAAATAATTGTATATAAAATATACTTCACAAAAATTGCTCGGTTATTTCAACAAACACACCCTATAGCGTAGGAATAAGATTTAAACTGATAAAATTAATATTATATACACTCTTTATAGAATAGATATATACAAATAAATATCAAAAGAAGCTCCGGTATTGTATTAATATTTATTTATTTTATGTTGAAAATATTTTTTAAATTGAATACTTTTCTTGTGATCTTTACCTTGCTGCCTATAAATAAATAAACAAAAGCCTTAAACATAAATTTTAATACGAAGCGTGTGCAAAATATCATCACCTGAATTATTTAGATAAAAATTTGCATATAATGTAATGTAATGTCATTGACTGCTTTTATAGTATAACACAACATATTTCCCGGATTTCCATTATATGACTCTTTTAAAATTTATTTGAATTTACTTTATCGTAAAAGTGAGTATACGAGAAAGTATAGCGCAAGTAATGTAAGTAAAGTTTTATAGAGTTAAAATGAACGTAAACGTTTTAGGCAGAGACAGTTAGGGAAAGTTAGTATGAGGATATGGTTAATAAATATATACATACTATGAAAGCTGTTTAATCCAATGCAATCAATATCTACATTTACAATAAAATATATATATTCTTTTTTTGTATATAGTTAATTTTTTTAATAACAATGAGATTGAAAGCTCGCACATATTCGCGTTCATATATGTACTAGCACTTAAATAGAAGCTATGTGATGATTGTATCGAAGTTATCAAACGTACCTACACAATTTATTTTGGTTCATCAAAAAATAAATTTAACTGCCCCATAAAATCTATACAAAACCAATTTTCTTTCTGCTTAAACGTCTTTCCACTTAAAATGCAAATTTCTATGTCACCCCCTCAAAGAAAGAAAAGAATATATTTACTTATGTCTGTTGGTGTTCAACTGAAGAACAGGTTTGTCAGCCCATTTCATATAATGCCCAAAACAATCTATAGTCCGCAATGTTTAAAAATATATATATAAGAAGAAAAAAATATTTCTTTAAGTATAAGAGGCAAGAGGGATAATATTTTATGTAAACATTATGTTACTCACTAGCGAATCGATTCAGAAAAGTTTAAATATATGCAAACATTCAAGATATAAATAAAATTATTTTAATTCAGTTTCTCAGGAAAATATTGTGAAAATATTCTGTTTCGAGGAGATCCTTTAGTTTAGCAAAAAAAAAAATAATAATAATAAAGATATTCGCTTTTATTATAGAAACCGCAATTCATGTCATTTATCTGTATACTCAGACAACAACAAAAACACTTATTCATTTTCCTATTCTACACCCTTGAGTGTACTCGATTGAGAGAGTACTAGAAAATGAAGTGCTTCTATACGAACGAAACTGTTCACTACCCATCTATTATTTTTGTTACAGAACTAAAGATAGTACATAAATGAGCATAATCGTTTTATCAATGTATAGCTGCTATTTCTTTTGTTATATACACATCTATTTTTATAAAATGTGTGCATTTTTTTTATTTATTTTTTTCATTTTTTTAAATACAAAGTGATGATTTGAAATATGCTAGCCAGTATAATGAATGATATTATTTCTTTTATTCTATATTTAGACTAAAGATTTTATGGCTTCCTCATATAGCTATAATTTAATACAAAAATAAGACCAATCTAATGTTTGGATAACAAAAATAAGGCATGAATGGTCACACCCCCGCCTAAAAGCTTTTTTTTTTTTTTTCAACGCAAGCCATTACCAGTCATAATAACAAACACAATCAACAAAACGTTAACTTTTTATATGCAATTATGTTTTTTTTTTTTTTTTTAGTACCTACAGATGGTAAATACGTAAATAATAATAAAAAAAAAAAAGATCATCAATACGACACCCATTGGGCGGTAGAAAATGCAACTTTACATTACATTTTTCTCAACATTTTATTTCTTTTGTAATGTAGATTTTTGTAACGCTATTTACAATTATGTCTAGGACAAAAGCAAACATATTACGCGCAAAAATTGAAGCAATTATTTTCCTTTATTTTTATTTTATTTTTTCCATTTTAATATAAAAAAAAAAAAAATTATATTAACAAGAAAATTTCATGTAAGCTATAACGCTCCTACGCGCAAAATAATAATAAATTTTTATTTTACGCTGCACATGAAATTTTTATCAAAATCACAAATAAATTTCTGAAATAAAGAATTCACAGTTTTTTGTTCTCATGAATATAAAAACCAAAATGTGGGCTTGTTGTATTGTATATATGTTTATATTTATATGATGATTAGATTTTTGTGAATATTGAATGCTGTGATTGTTATTGTTCTATTAAGTAATGTCAATATTTGCAGATTCTATTTATAAATATTAAATGGATTTATTAATTTAAGTTTTATCATTTTCATACCATATTCATTTCAGTAGTAAACGTTTTTCATTATATTTCTATTATTAATAATTCATATTATCAATTTAATTATAACAGGGGCAGATTGGTCATAGGTATAAGTTATACAAGAAATTCGGGTATAGCTTTTGCAAGCCTGGGACCGATACTTTTTTAAAGTATCGCGTTACCGATACCGATACTATAAAAATTTGGTATTGTCGATACTATCGCTGATACTATCGCTGATACTATCGCTGATACTATCGCTGATACTATCGATTACACAAATAAAACCTAAGGGTCCACCCTTACGAAATTTTAATTAGAAGTATCGCTAACAAAACATTGCTTTCGATACCGATATTTGAAAAGTATCGCGATACCGATACCGATACCACAAAAAGTATCGATCGATAGTATCAGTAACGTTTCGATACCGATAGTCCCAGGCTTGAGCTTTTGCTTTTAAAAGTTTTTCGAGTTTACAGTAAATATATTGCACAGCTTTACAAAAGGAAACGTGCAAGAATTGGATTAATTTTAAAATTTTATATCGCTGAGATGTTAACTGATAATGATGATGTTGTGTCGGTGGGATGCAAATAACTTGGGACAGATGATTTTTTTTTAAAAAACCGATGCTTTTAATTGTTATTTATACGGGTAAGTCAGAGGCTTCATGATTAAGCCAGTTCGCCCCTGAATAACATCATATATATTTTATATTGAGTTCAAATACATTAAAATATGGTAAAAAAATATGCTTAAAATTGTTTCTTACATTTTATCGATTTTTAGATCAACTTTTATTATTTATATTAGTTAATGAAATTTATTCCAACTGATGCCTTCTTAATAGTTTAAAAATACATAATAACCTCATTTGCTTACTAGAATTTTCAATTAAGTATTATGTTTTTTTTTACATCTTTAATGGCTACGTGGTACATCCTACCAATAACACTTAATTTAAACTGGAATACATTTTCTAATTCAAATTATTTGGTACTAGATTTATTTAAAATGTTGAAATACCAGAGGCAGAAAATATTGTATGTGAGATATATAGTCGACAACGACGCATTGCTTCATGTAATTTTGTTTATTTTGACGCAAAAAATTTCGAAGACATGTTGTCACATGTCGTCTATTTTGGTGTTGATTATCAACGAATAAGCAATGAAATTTATATGGAATTTAATAGAAATTTTATTTTTTAATCAAAACCATATCAACATATTTTTTTTTATTTTTTATATATATATTTTTTATTATATTCAAGATTCAGGAATTCGTTGTAAACAGGATTCTTTAAGTTTCCTTTTTGTCATTTTTCATTCATGTTCGTAGACCGCATATGTCGTGTTATTGTCATGTTAAAGTATTTACTTCAAGCGTTTCTCCACTAACTAGAAAATTTACGGTACTCATTCTTTTAATTATACAATTTGATAGTGAAAGGAAATATTAAGAAAAATACATAACTATTAGAATTTAATTGAATTTTTCGAAATTCCTTTAACAATAATGAAAAATAGTAGAAAATTTTAATTGAAAAGGTTTATGTCTGCAAATGAAAAATACAACATAAAGACAAGACAAGAAAAAAAAAATATTAAATATAAATTGGGCCTCCATCGGGACATGAGCTCAAGGATATTTTTAAAATTTCCAACAATTCAGAACTGTTTAATTAAATTATGTATTATTATTAATCTGATACTTACGTTGCGAATTCGATCGCCTTATAATATTCTCCAAAAATGTATTTTGTGGAGCTACCAGTCCTCTTCGTCCGCCCGGCATCTTTAAAAATTATTCTCTTTTTATTTTATGATGAAAATTAGTTGAATTGGTATAAATGAATCTCGTTCAGTTTTTCTTTCTATCAGCGACTTAACGACCTGAAAAAATAAATTATCGTTAATAATATTGATTCATTTATATACGTTTTTCAACAGGAAAACATAAGCATTAATGTTAATATTTTTTTAAATCAAATATAAGAAAAAAACTTACCGTTTTAAAATTGGTGGTAGATCGATAATCTCCAAGATCGTAACTTGCAGACCAAATAGTTCTCTATTTTCACTCGACATAATTTATCCGAATATCCACTTATATTTGAAAAAAATTCGTAGTGACACATATTGCAATTAATGAAATTATCATTATCACATTCTATTTATATTTATTGCTTAGTTTTATTAATAACAGTTTTGTTTCCATTATTTTTAATAACTTTTATTTGAAAATACATTAAAGAAGAAAACACAACAAATTAAATGCGAATGAAATAAAATAAAATTGTTTTGCATGCTGTGTGGTTGGTTTGAGTAATAAACTCTGATTAAACATTGAGCTTAGTCTGTTGACAATTTAACTAAAAACCTTGACTAAAACCAAAACCATTCAAGCTCGCATTCAAGCATACTAAGGAATAAACACGCCTTTTAATAATAAATTGCTATCCATCGTAAAGTGTTTGTTGCTGTGTGTGGGTTTTTTTTCTTTTATTTTTCTATAAAAACCCTTTTACCAGCACAGAAAATAAAAAAAAAAAAAAGGAATTGAGGATTTTTTTTTTATTTTATGCGATAATATGAAGCATAAAAAAATCAAGTTTATAACCAATTTTATGCTGGAGCAATGGTATCGCCTTGTGTCTATTGCATGTTTATAATTTACCTATTCTAACATAAATCCACCTTAAAAAAAATAGGATCCCTTTTTTTTATTATTAAAGTTCATCAAGTTGAGATGCTTATACTTTTTGTCAGTTAATTATCTCGTAAATTGCTCGTTGTTTTTTAGATTTTCTCAGTTTAATAATACAAGCACCCGTTTTCGACAAGTCAAAGCATTGCTGAACCGACATCCAATATAAGATATAAAATTCTTCTACTTATATATAGACCTGCCTATTATTGTAAAAAGGAAAAAAGCTTCGTCTGAGATTGTCATAAATTATGCAAAAGAAAGGCATAACAGAACATAAACCGGTATGCAAAAACAAATCCCTCCGGGTTGATAGATAAAAAAAGGAAAAAAAAATGGAAAAGAAACCAACAGCAACAGTGTTTCCTGAGCGAGCTTACACGCAAAAACCAAAAGTCTAGTGAAGATAAATCAGTAGCTTAAAAATTTAAAAGACCAGAAAAAAAATTACCGAATAGACTTCACTATAAATTTAGCATAAAAAGAAAAAAAAAAACATAAACGATGTGGATGAAACATTAATTAAAAATTTAAAAAAACAAGAAAAGGAAAAGATAAGTAATTCGTTTTTTCTTTCATGTTTTTTTTCTTCTTGAGCACAAAATTTAATTGAATTCTTAATGAGTAGGTACCTAAGTCTGAATTTAATTTTTTTTATGTAAAAACAAAACCCATCTCAATCTTCTATTACACTTTAAGAGTGTAAAGGTAGCGCATGAACAATTCGACACACCGAAAAACGAAATTTAATAAGTTTATTTTTATCACCTTTCTACTTCCTTTTGGTAATATCGTTCACGTTTCCAGTGGATTTCATTTCTCATTTACAATAATAATAATAATGAAAATGAAAATGAATTTAATGATTATTAACGCATTGATGTAAGTTATTAATGGTACGTTTTCGAAGCCAAGGTGACATTGGTAAGGCTTACATAAATTCTGTTATCATTGTAAATAATTCTGTATAAGCTATAAGGTAAATGTTTTTGGTAAACATGGGCCTAGAAATGATTTTGTTTAGATTAAGGGTAAAATAATCTAATGTTAATTAAATTCGGAATTCGTTTTTATTTTTTTGCGTAAATTTTTCAAAGGAAACGATATAGAAACTGTATATTAGACATTGTGCAAAATTCAATATTGTTCATTAGTGACCACATAATAATTAAAATAAGAATAAATGAAAAAAAGAATTTAGCATACATGCTATCAAAGCTCAATTGGCTGTGGTCAACCCAGCATTATACATAGATCCTTTTCAATAAATATCTGCTGCTAAATGTTAGGACAATATTATTGTTATTTTAGTTTTGATTTACATTCATTGAAGTTTACTAACAGTTGACTTTTAAATATAACCATTTTATGATTGGTTAGTGAAGCATGTAATTCTCAATAAATCAGTTAGATACAGAAATTATTTTGTTTAATTACTATTAACCAAAACAATTGTGATAAAATAGTCGAAAATAGTATTTAATTATCCGACCGTAGACGGTAGGTCGATTTTGGTCTCAGTAAGCAGCAAGAATTTTCTCTTGCTATAGCAAGATATCTTCAGCAAGTTTTGTCCACTCTGTAACTTGGTTGCTTGTAGTATTAAAAATGTTAAAATTGAACGAATGATATTTACATTTACCATTTTTTTTTCCGAAAAAAATTTAAAAGACATCTTTTGAATAAATTATTACACGTAGTAACTTTTATGAGTTTTTCTTTTAATTTATTTTGCAGATAGCTAATTTTTACAATTTTATATTTCAAGCTAACAAGATTTTTATATTTTATTTCATTGAACAAGCAAGATTTTCGATTCTTGGTTTCTTGCAAGCAGAAAATTAAAATTAAACTTGTTCAGAGGGCTGCTACATATATGTGTATTGTAACCCGATACCCAGGCCCTCCGACAGGATGAGAGAGGCCGAGGCCAAATCTAATTTTGCGACGCGAGGCCGCTTATTTTTTCAACTCATTTTATTATTAATTTTTTTTACGTTTTTTAACAATTTTAATATATGTCAGAGAAATGTTCGATGACGAAATAACTTTATATTTTAAGTGAGTTTGCAATATTTTGACTTTTGACGCGCTTCTAGCATGCACAAACAATAAGAAACAATTGAAACAAACAATAACTATTACAAAAATCTGATTCTGCGAAAATTCGCTAATTATTGCTGAGAAATTCAAATTTTGTGCTATGTTACAGTTTATATTGAGCATACCTAGACCATTTAAACTATCTTGTCCCATTGTTGAGCGATTGAAGTTCTTGACTCAATTAAGTACGCTAAAGGAACATTCAGGTATACTTAAAAAAAATCTTCAATGCAGTAACGATGTTAGGGAATAAACCAGCAAGTCCAAATTCAAGAATTTTATAATTTAATTTAAAACTTCTCTTCCCCATACAAATTGTTGTGAAATTGCAATAAGCGCTGACTGCGTTCGTAGTGGAAAAAGTTTTCATACAATCGATCTATAGAAAATGAAAGATATTTTTGACGTTTTGCGCAAAATACGCAAAACTAATATTTGCATGCAAAATTTTAAATTGTAAAAAAGTCAAATAAGATAATGTCAAAAATTCGAGGCCGATCGGAAAAGAGAGGCCGGGGCCATATGGCCTGTCTGACCCCCCCTGTCGGAGGGCCTGCCGATACCCGTTTGATCACAGAACAACTGCACAGCGTGATTAGTTAGCTATTACAAGCAAGTCTATTAGCATAAAGAATCGTATTAAGTATATATTATTAATGTAGTATTAATAGGACCAAAGAACTCATTAAAATTAACACCATCAAATATAATCTAACGGCCATTCAAAATAAAAATAAAAAAATATCTATTACTGCATTAGTATATTAATGACTTCAAAGTTTTCAGATTACTTACAAGAATGTAATTACTAGGGTTGCGAACACGAGAATGCCTGGGAATGGATGTAGCAAAGCCTGCTTGAAGTAGATGGAAAATGAGCAGCCTATAGCGAAAGTAAACATTGAGGTAATTCTCATAAAACTATGGAATTTAAATAAACTAAAGTACAATCCTTTATTTGATTTTATATAAAAATGATTTGATTTAAATCAATATTTTTATTTTTTCATTATTTAGTATTTAATATATTATTAGAATAATCTTGCACGACGATGGCATAAACATAAAATTTCTGTTAATTTATCATTATTTGTTTTTATTTTCTGTATTTGGCATTCATGTTTATTTGCAGTGTTTTTTTCTTTCATTTTCCGCTTTCTACTTAATTTTATTTATGACAAAATTTTGATTTAAACAATTAAACGAGATAATTGAAATTGTCTAGAAAGATGTTTGCATGACACTCGAATATTGTGATATTTATAAAAAAAAAAAAAAATATATTAAAAGGCTAAAGAAAAATGTGTAATTTACATTGCAGCACGAAATTTCACTGAATTCTATTGTGTATGTTTCAACCATTTATAAATCCAAAAATCCACAACACGAGACATATTATTTGGAAAAAGCAAACAAGAAAAAAAAAACCATAAATATGTTTGTGCAAAAAAAAGAAGAAAAAGGAGACAGAAAAATATGTTAAAACCGGGGGATTTGTGTGATGATTTTTTACTTAAATCCGCAACAAGGGTGTTATATTGTTCTAAGAAAAATATTTTAGCACGTCGCATTGAGCTCATCGGTCTTCTCATGTTTTATCATTTACTGAATAATAATAAAAAAAAAAAAAAATTGGAGATGTTTATCATTAAGTCGGTTTATGTGCCAACAAAGAAAAAAATATTTCTTTTTATTTTATTTAATATTTATCCTACAAAGACTAGCAAATATTTACAATTTGAAAGCAATCCATCTTAATTATATGCAAGAGCAATTCTCTGCGGTTCATAAAAAGAAAGGAGTTTTAAATATTTCATTGGCAAAAATGAACGTAAAGTTTCCAGAATAACTTGAATGATTGAGTTCATTTCAGTTACTTCTGAATTCATTAATTATTACAATAGAAAACTTTTGAGTGAATTAACCTTCTGTCTACCAGTCTTACCTTACTTGTGTTTTAAATTTAATCTATTTGGTTCATTAATTTTATGCGGAACAATTTTCTTTATAAATTATATTTAAATAAAAAAAAAAAAGAATTTATTCTTAATCACGGATTATAGAGATTTCGCTGTCTTCTTAAATGGAAGATTAAAAATGGGGAATGTGGCTTTAGTCATTTTTAAGCTATCATTTTTTTTTTCTTAAATGTTACATTTACGTAAATATATTTATGATTCAGTATATTTAACTAATTTATATCGCTAGTAATCCAGTCTAAGTATCTCTCCTTTAAATTAATTTATTTAGGTAAAAATAAAAAGCACGCAAATAAGTTAATATTTTTAATTTTCAAGAATAAAATCGATTAAACAAATAACTTTGCATTTGCTTTGGTTTTAGTTGATGATATTCTTATGGAAATTTCAAGTTGAACAATTAAAAAATACACTGTTTCTATTAAAAGATATTATTACCTGTTTTTATATAAAAATAAATAATAGTTAGTAATTTCAAAGCGTGGTGGTATAAAAATAAAATCAATTCGGAATTCTGTTTCGGCCGGATTGAAAACAGAAGTTTTGTGGCAACACTAATAAAATGTATAAATTTCATAACATACAAGAGCTTACAAGAGGTATACTATTAAGCCGCGTCTCGTTCATTATGATTAACCTTCGGTTTCCATATAGTAAGAAAAGGTTGGTAAGAAAGAAAAAGTACAGGCGAAAGAATTTTGCGTGCGCTTGTATTACTGAATTTCATATACATGTGCTGCTTACACGAATATAAATATTTTTAACACAAGCAAAGAAATATTTCTTCCATCCGTACTTTTTATTTCTTATCAACTTTTTCTTACTACATCAAAACCTAGGGTAAGTCATTAATGGTATCGATTAGAGATGCAACGAATACTCGAAATAAGCAAATATTCGATTCCTTTATACGATTTGGTCAAATATTCGATTCATTTTTACCGAATATTCTATTTTTTGGCCAAATATTGGATTCATTTTGATCAAATATTCGATTTGAACAAGTATTTATTCGATTTGAAAAAATATTCGAATGCTCTTAACGAATATTTTAATTCCTTTTTGCACTTTTGGAAATCTAGGCTCTTTTTTTTGTCCACTTTTTATTACACAAAAATGCCAATCCATTGGTTTAGTATTTACGGCTTCTCGATCAAAATTTAAACGCTTACAGAAAAACAAAAATTATGTTGGCTTTATCGCTTTATCGCACCTTAGATATATTTTATTTTTCCATTTTTAGAAACAAATTCAAATAAATATTATATTTAAGCCCGTTAAATATAAAAATTAAATTAAATTAAAAGTGATGTAAAACCTTTGATGAATAAGTAAATAAGTAAATGTTAATTAAATGTAACAGTTTTAATATTTCATACCACCATCACATATACAATTATTAACGATTTATATTTTTCACAAGAACAATTATTCTATAAGAAAAATTTAAAGTCGAGAAATTATACTGAATGATGTAGTTATCTATCTCTTCAATAGACCCCAGCATCCAGTCACAGTCTACCATAATTGCAGACAGACAATTAATTTTTTTTATAAAAAATAAAAATAAATAAAAACATATATATTCCTTTAATTATAGTCTAATTCTATATAATTTATAGATGATTCATAGTCATAATAAATACACTGATTATCCAATTTGATTTTAATTATTTCGGACAAAATAGTAGAGTATATGTGTTTGAAGGCTAGTAAAACTATCATTAATTATTGAAAGCATATTTAAAAAATAGGCGGGTTAATATTGAATCAATTTATTACTTTCGGATTATTCGAAATAGAAAAATCTATACAATGTTAAGATAGAGAAAAAAAAATTATACTAGTAATGCATCATTACAAGCAAAATTCTAGACATTTTTATAGCCATAATTTATGACATCATTAAATATAAATCACTCTACTGTGCAAATATAAGTTCATAGTTTTGATTGACAATGTAAACATCAGTATAAGTAGATATATTTCATTCTATTCAAAAGAAAAAAAAAACTAGGTAGCGGTTAAAAAAGGAAGAAAAAAAAAACAATAGCCGGGAAGACATGGTGATATCAACATTATTATATTATATATTCAATTCAATAGTACTCCGGTATAACTAACTACCAGGGTTTATGTTGTGGGTAGAAGTAGATACCTACAGTATATTGTAGAAAACAAGGTGAAAATTGGTTTGTGTTTGTATCGTACATCCTATCGTTTTATG
>JAABKK020007680.1:0-12508 GCA_011634745.2 Catotricha subobsoleta
TGTCTCAAGTTTATCTGAGATAGTATTATATTATTTGAGAGAATATCTTAGACGATATCATCAAAGTCTGTTCAATCTGTATATTAATTAAAATAGCGAACGTCTTTTTTCCCAAAAGCGAATTCATGATTATATATTTCGTCGGTGATCTGACATTAGGTGATATCTACAAATGCTACAAAAAGCATAAGGAGGTATAATGCTATTCGTAACATATGCGGATAGCTGCTTATGCTTTTCATAGCGTTTGTAGATAGCACCTAAAACCAGATGACCGACGATTTAAGGCAGTTATCTCACTTCAGTTCGTATAGACTAACTTTTGTTCTTAACGTGACAATAGATATAAGTATAGTATGAGCGAGAGCCTCACACCTACATCTATAATCACGTTAAGAACATAAGTTAGTCGATACGAACTAATGTGGAATAGCCGCCTAAGTATGTCAATATAGGATTAGTTTTGAGGAATAGACTGAATTTGTCTGCAGTTGAACTAAATCTGTAATGTCTTATGACACCCTTGATAAATACTATTTATTTAAAGATCTTTTTTTCCTTTTGAATATTCTATAATTCAGTATTATCGGGCATTACCAAATAAGTAATGTTTCGATGCGAAAGTAATATTTCATATCTTTTATCTACTTATTTTCTCGTATAAGTGACAACAAGGACATTCAGTTAATATTTAATTTATTAACGTGCGTAAGATGCATATATAGGTAAGTATATATTGTGAAAAATGTAAAAATCAAAAATCTTTAAGGATATTATTTTTGGCAAAAGAAAATTTCTTTTCATCAGAAAAAAAAAATGTACGGCACAATATTCAATAACAATAGAAACCGTTTTCTATTTTTTTTTTTTTTTTTACATTTTTCATTAAACATAATAGCAGATAGATAATAGGGTTTTATTTATCGTCGACCAAATGAAAAATGCGCTCAATTCATGTTAGGTATAAGATTTTAGAAGATCGGAGATCCATTTACTTTTATTTCGTCATCGTTGTTCAAAAAAAAAAAAAAAATAAATTGCGCTAGAAACGGTAATTCTTGTAAAAAAAAATTTTACATTTAAGCAAAAAAAAAAAGTTATTACCTGTAATTTAAAGAATATTTAAATAGCGTAAAGAGGGTTGTTTTATAAACTTTACCTTTTTCTTGTATACAAACACATATATACGATGTACAACTTGTACTTTGTGAAATACATAAACTGAAAGAAAAAAAAGATCTTGTATGATTTTCTAATGTTCTACGCACCCAAAGTCATATACTCCTGACTACTAGAGTTTGAATAATTTACGGACTGGATTATTTACGTTATTAACTAAAAGACATAAAATTATAATAAAATCCCTCTAAGGTATATTTAAAACTTATTATACATGTTTTTTTTTTTTTTTAAATGAAATAAATCACGCATTTTTCTTTTTAATTCTTAATGCGAATAAAACTGTTTAGTCCATTTTTTTTTTTTTTGTTTAAATTTTTTTCTATAATAATTTTATACCCGATTTTGATTCGATTGATTGAATTTAAATATTAATGCAGGTAGGCAATATTCCAATAAAAAAATATTCCCACAGAATAATAGGTAATGTTCTCAAATATTATGTAAATATTTGTTGTTTTTTAGCCTTACTTTTTATTTATTTTTATTTTTATTTTTATTTTTATTTTTAGTTTGTTTGCTTATTTTATGTTTTTGAAAAATATTCCCTTAAATATGAAGAGTTTAATTATTATTTAGTTCAAAACTTTGCGATTTATATGTTTCAAATGGACTTGCTATATGTTCAACTTAAGTCTATAAATACCTACAATTTTTCAAATCAAATATTACCGCATTTTCTATAAATTAGTCATTTCAATTCAAAGAAAGTTTTATGTATTTTTTCACTGGAAATTGTCGCAATATAACATTCATTGGTGAATTTTTAAAATTTTCTGACTAATAATTTATAAACTATATTAGAGTGCGAGAATAAAGGGTAATAAGTATGTGGAACGAGAATTATTTTTTAAATACGCAAGTAGGGTGGATAGTTTATCCTCTTTTTTATAATTATTTTTTTGAGCTCGCTTATTCTAATTCGTAAGATCTCCTAAAAAAACGTGCGATGCAATGTTTTCACATAATATTACTTCATTTTTGAGAAATTTGAAAATTTTTGAAAAAAATCAAGTATTGGTTTGATAATTTTTTTTTTCTCTGATGCATTTGGACGGATTTTTTGGTTGAGATACCAAAAGACGCAGAATTTGTTTTTTTTTTGAACTATTTCGATTTTGGGTCGTGTTACCCAATTTTCTGATTTTTTTTGCACTTTTTTTACATATTGAGCTGGAAGTCGGGTGCGGCCAAACGGATTATAATGGTCAATATACCAAAAGACGCAGAATTAAATTTCTGTCTGTATGTACTGGCCTTTTTTTTGAACCTGGGAACATCGAATTTTTTTATTTTTTTATTTTTTTTTTTTATTTTCTTACAAAAATGAAGTCGTGTACCAATTAATTGGCAGCTTGTTTTTTTAGAGCTGTGAAAATTCGATAAAATTAACATTATACCGAAAATAGCATAAATAGAAATGTATTGGAACGTATTAGGAAATAGCACTATTATGGCAATCGGTTCCACGAAAGAACTTAATTTTTTGGTTAGCAAATCTTACAATCACATAAAAATTCGCAAAAAAAAAGTTAACAAATCAAAACTGAACCACTCTAATGCGCAAATTAAAAGTATTATTACCACATAGCCGATGAAAATTTTAATAAAATGGTTCAATGAAATAACGAAAATGTGAAATCTAGCGTTACTAGAAGTCTATGAATATTGTTGAAAGTAAGGTAAAACTGTGTTGAAATTTCCTTAATTTTTCAGTGAATTTGACTTTATACAATTTCAATTCTATAGTTCATGTATAAAATCATGGATAGAGATTATGGTTGCTAATAAAAAACCTAAGATAAAGAAAAATAGGCAACAGCTTGGCTGGATGGATGGGAAGGGGTTGAGTGTAGCTGGAGGTACCGCTCAGCAATCAGACTGCAGGGGTCTACTATGCATACCCAGGTTTTTGTAAAACGGTACACGCAGACGTGCGTTTTTATTACTCCCCCCCCTGAGTTTTGCCGAGATTTTTTTGGAATTTATTTTGTAATCGTCGATGGTTATTGGTTATTTGTGGGAATTGACTCCCCCAAGAAATCCAAAGCGTACGCACCTCTGGGTACACGCACATTTCTTCAGACAATATTAACACAGCCTGATGAGCAGCTTAATTCTTTTCTATAAATGTTAATATTATCAATTAAATTCTTTGAATATTATTAAAACTTTTCTAAACAACAAAATCATTATGGAATTGCAAAAATAAAAACAGAAACTATGTGCAACCGAAGTCGTACGCGCAGCTATTATAAAACGTATTTATATAATTCTCATGGTAACATTTATTATCATATGCGATGTGTATCAATATATATTATGCGAAATGCAGCATATGGTTTATCCGTTAAAATAAAGAATTATAATGTGCGGCAACTACTAAAAGTATATAAATAGGAACATATAAGCTAGAGAGATACTTTTTAACAGACTGTATTTTATACATGTTTATATATGTTCAATGTTGGCATTAAAAGTAAAGTGTTTACATTTACTATTGAATCATGCGTGTTATGTCTATTTATGTTTTTTTTTGTTATTTTTGTACAAATTGACGAAGATATAATTTTATTATTATATTGTATTCGTAATAATTATGTCTGATATTTTAACTAAGTTTTGTACAGTAAGATTATGACTCACTTGAGTTTTCACATAATTAATGCATGCGTCATTATCGAAATCTGATCAGAAAATGTCTAAAAATTTGTAAAATTCTTTTCTGAACAATCAAAAAAAAACAAACCACTCTATTAAAAGTCGAACCTTTTCGGTGCGGCCGCCAATAACATAGGCAATATTATGAGTATAAAAGAATTATTAGTCCTTTTAAAAACTCTCTGATTAGACTTTATCTAATGTGCGCAATAAAATTTAGAAAGTTTTTAATGCATTCAGTAGCTATCTCTAATAATTTCTTTACATTAAAATTATTTTAAATTAGGTACAGAACGTATATGCTCTTTGCAATCATCCTCATGTTCGTGTTTAATGAAAATAAATATTGTTTTTTTTTTTTTTATTCAATCGGAGATTGTATAGAAATATAAAAGTAGAAATAGGTACTGAGGTACCTTTACTAAAATTTGAGCCCTATTCAATTACAGACCCTTTTCAAGAATATTTTACAATAAAACATAAAGAAAATAATAATAATCGAAATTTAAAATACATTTGTACAATATACGCACAGCACAGTCACAGCACATATATTACATTTATAAATTGATACGTATCTCTTCTATTTTAACTTTAAGCATCGAACGCTTATTTATTTTACGCATGAAATTTCGTACAAAATAATCTAAATATCTAACTATAAAAGTTTAATATATTTTATATTCAAATTCAAAATTAATATGCGTTATTTTCAAATATACATATATGTGAAAATAATGTTGAACGTCGTTCTTTACAAATATTAAATATATTAATTATTAAAATTTCTAGAATAAAAATATTGCGAAAATGTTCTATAATATAAAATTCTTAAAATTTTCGAATGAGCAATAGATTTTAAACAATTTAAAAATAAACAAGTAAACTTTTATAAACATGAAGAATTATTCCATATGTTCGGTAGGTATTATATTCTTTCGTATATATATGCGTACGCAGCTATAAAAAGAATAAAAGTACGAACATAATATCTAGTTACCCAAAAGTGTATGTATTTCATTATTATTGTTAAAAGGTAAGTAAAATTTTAGGTTTGCATTGTTATTCGACTTAGGGCTTCCCTTCTTTCAGTGTAGGTAAATACTTTGCTGTACTGTATTTACTATTGGTAAACAATAGATATTGTTAGAGCAGACAGGGTAGAATTTTTCATATTTAGAGAAATAATTGTGTCGCAGAAATTGTTCACCGATTTCAAATAATATTTTGAAACTTATGAATTTTCACTTATAGGTTTCTAGTCTATCTATTTTATTTATTTTTTGTAATTCAGTCGTAAAATCTCTGCTCACTCACATAAATATTCGCTTAATCTGAATTGAAATTGTCTATAAGTTTAACATTATTTAGAACTTATGTCTATGAGAAGACTGCGATCACTAAATAGATTGAACTAATACTAAGTAGCAAGTTTCTTTTATAAATTCATTCGAATGTTGTGAGCTAATTAGCCTTGAATCACATGCACATTTTTTTTTGTGCGATCACCTATCGATTAATATTCTGAGTCAATCAGAAGCGTTAACACTTTATTTTGATTTATTGCTATTCGGTCATTAACATTAGAGCTTTTCTTTCAGTTTGTTATTAATGTATTCAGAAAATATGTACTTCAAAACAGTAATAAAAAAAAGTTAGATTTCGAAGATCCTTGACGCTTATTATTGCGTCATAGAATGATTTCTTCTAACTTATTGACCAAATGTTTATTTAGTTTTTATTTATGAAAAAAAATTCTAACTTTAGTGCATCCCTGTTCGATCGTATTTTACAAAATTCGCTTCAATAACAAACAATTTCAACGGTAACTAAGCTATATTTTTCTGTATGCGCACACAACTCAGTTCAATTATGCTTATAGCTTATCGTACAAACAACGTTATTATTTATTTTACATTCACACATATGAAACTAAACTCCCCGTTAAAATTTTACATATAAAAATAGTATTCGTACATAAAAGAGGAACGAATTGAACAAAAAAAAAATAAAATAAAATACAAAAAAAAACCTGGGAGGAGTTTTAGGTTACATATTGCGCTCATATATATACGTACATGTGTGCTATAAAAGGATATAGCATACATACATTATAATGAAATACATATTATTATTTTTTTTCGTTGTTACCTCAATACAAACAATTTTTAAAGAATAGAATATATATATTGTGTATATGTATTGTGTATACCAGAATATTGTAATATGCGAGATAGTGCCCGGCAACTTTACTCTACTTGATACGTAAAAATATATCGAAAAATAGTGAAGTAGTTTTATTTTATTATAGTCATTTGAACATTGAAGACAGCGGGCACGCGACACAAAAATTAAAAACTAAACAGCTGGCTCTGCAAGATAAGCAGCATAGTCAGCCAGTCAGCCAGCATCATCAGCAGCAGCAGCTCTAAGTTATTTAACTTTTTGAGTTCTGTTTTTGTCTTGTTTTTTTTTTTTTTTTCTTCTGTTCTTCTTTTTCTTTATTATATTGTTAAAGAAAAGAAAATTCAATTGATTGAACCAGCAACATATAACGTCTTTAAGAAATATACCTACGCGTTACCTATATAAAATATAGATGAAAGAAACTGTCTGTGCGGTATTGCGTGCTTAAAATATAGTGTGTGTTATCGGACTATGAGTGAATAAACATAAAAAAAAATTAACGACATGAAGACCTATAAATTTAAAAGTTAAATGAATATTATGATGTGTGAATTTTTGTGAACCAAGACGAATAAACAAAATAAAGAAAAAAAAACTTATTAAAGAGTTATTTAAATGTAAATTTAAAAAAAAAATAATTGATTATGTGTTATCTATAAATATACACAGTAATTTTTAAAATAAAATAAATAGTGGTTAGCAGTGCCTCAAAACCAGTTTGGATAATTAATTATTCTGTACTTACGTTCTTAATTTGTGATAAGCAAATCCATTGTGTTTAAAATTTTAAATAACTAGAAAATAGAAATAGTAAAACAAATATTGTGATAAACAAAAATGGCTACAATTGGAGTACTTACATATGCAGCCCCATCAACACCACAACACAATAACATCAGTGGAATAAAAATGACATCAACAAATCGAAATCAGTGTTCGGCGATCAATAATAATAATAATAATAACAATAACAATAGTATTAATAATAATAATAATAATAACAATAATAATAATAATAGTAAAAGCAATATGAATAACAATAATGGAAATTGCAATAACGTAACTTCGAAAGCATCTACAAAACGTGACATAATCATAGTGCGGAAAAAACAAAAAATTCTTCCATTAACCGAAACCAATACAAACATTCAAAATTGTGCTACAACAATAACAACAGCAACAGCACCAACTTCTGTTGTTACAGTACTTAGTTCTTCATCTATTCCAAAGCCATTAAAACGATTGCTTCCAGATGTTACTGGTGGTGTGATTAGTGGAGGTGGTGGAAAGGCAAAAGGTTGTGCATTGCCAGTTGCCGTAGCACGTCGAAATGCACGTGAACGAAATCGTGTTAAGCAAGTTAATAATGGTTTTGCTGCATTGCGTGAACGTATACCAGATGAGGTTGCTGATGCATTTGAAGCACAAGGTAATGGCAGAGGTACAGCAAAGAAACTTAGTAAAGTTGAAACATTACGTATGGCTGTTGAATATATACGAAGCTTAGAAAGAGTTCTTGAATTCGATAGTGGTAATATCAGCAGTATTAGTAGTATGAACAGCATGTCAGATTGTCATTTATCTAATGGATCATATCAACCATCAGACACGTCGTCTGTGATATCAACATTGACTCCACCACCATCTGATAATATATCAAGTGGAAGTTTTGATGACGTGGATAGTCAGCTACCAGACGTAACAATGATCGATGGGCATCAATATATCCGTATACCAGGCACAAATACATATCAACTATATTCTAGTGAATCAACAGCTATTTACGAAAATGATGAAAATATGGAACCTGTACTAAACAATCATACCGCATTAATACAACCATCAACTGATTATACAACAACAACATCACATATTGGATTAGATCCATCGATATGTTATAGTAATAATATACATAATACAATCTCTACACCAATTCATATCATGACACCTGCATCAATATCACCGGGTGCATTTAGTGGACAATCATCTACAGCCGGACTATCACCTGCCCTGGCTGATGTTAATTCGGCTACAATAACAGGAACAACACATTTGGATATAAAAGAGGAACAGCAACAGATACAACAGCAACAGCAACAGCAACATTTTATTTCAATAACAAGAAATGGAATAACAACAACGTTACCTTTAAATGGTTGTGGTGATAATGAAAGTGCCTTATATTTGGATCAATTAGTATCTCATCAACAAACAAATCAACATTATGACAATATTTTAACATTAAAAACTGAAATAAAAGATGATATTTATTTGGAAAATCAACCAATGTCTGAAGAAAATATGATTGAAGTTATGGATTGGTGGCATAGTCAACAAGATGTTCAAAATAATACCATTGAAACGTAGCGTAACCTATTTTAATAGAAAAGAAAAAAGTAAAATTAAATTATCTTGTTTGTTAAGCAAATTAATTTTGTATATAATTATTTTTTACAAATTTAACACAATTATCTAGTTTCTAAATTACAAGAAAAATAAAATTATAATAATAATAATATTAATTTAACGATTGGATTAGTTAATTAATTATATTTATTTTTAAGCAATTTCTGTGTATTCCTTTATCACAAAATTTTTGATTTAGACACTTAAATGAAATAGCTACCACAAAAAATACGAAAAACTTGAATCTATTACTTATAAAAGAGGAAATGTTTTGATTAAGGTAAATAAAGTGTTTCATAGCTAATCATAACATTTTTCTTTTCTCAATTTCTCCCAATTTGAAATTTTTGGTTAAATTTAGTTTTAATAAATTTCATTAAAATATTTGGAAATTATAATTTGGAATACTTATATCTGTTTCTGTGAAATCACATATTTTCTTTTTATTAATTTTAAATTACTTTTATTCGGAAATCACGTGGTGAAGTTTAATGATAAAATTTAAAAAACAAAAAAAAAAAAAACCATATAGTAAAAGGAAAGAAAAGACAAATAACTTAAAATCGATGTTAAGAGCATAGCTGATATTATTTATTAATAATTTAAATAAAATTTTATAATATATTTTCTTAAATAAATTTTTATATGAACAGTAAATAACTAAATACAAATTCCAATGGTGTTTTTATATTTATTTTAAGTTCACAACACATAGGAAACGGTATGCACACGTATTATATGGGCTTCGTTGTAAGTCGGTAAGTATTTCTATAGGCTGGAAAAATAATATAAAAAAAATAATATTGAAAAATCTGCATTTTGTTCCGATTTCTAAATTTAATTTATTTGAAGGTGATGCTGATGATCATAACATTCTTAAATAGATTTTATTTAATTCTCTTAACAAAATAAATACTTGAGTTAAACGAATAAATATATCTTATAAACTTATTTGGTAATTGTTTTTTTTTTTTTTAAATATACTTAATAAAAATAGCTACCATTAACCAGGCGTCTCCACAGATATTTAATTCAAAATCTTATTAGAATATTTAGGTTACTCAGTATCAGTAGTCCATGACAGTAAAATTGTTAACCTATATCATTACGTTTGAGTAATTTTGTATTAAGAAATATTTGATAATGACATTAAATAAAATTAAATTACTAATTAATAGACATTTCTTTTAGTCACACAAATTTTATATATATGCCATTGAACAATTCTTTCGCAATCTTAGATCCCATCTACAGCGACTGTTTAGTTTTTTTTTTTTAAATGTTTAAAGATCAAATTAATTTTCTGAATAATATTAAACAGTAAATTCATTTCAAAACAACCGACACAACTATTTGATAAAGTTTTTCTAATTAAGTTTTCCGTTTCCATTAACTAATAATGGAAAAAATAAAGCATTACTGCGAGTTGCTCAGATTTTTCTTCTTTTTTTTTTTTGATTTAGGTAAAAAAAAACTTGTCACTCAATGGGAATAAAATGTGATTAAAATATTAAAATAAAAACCATAAATCAGACAAATAACACATACGAACTATTTTCAAAACTTTAAAATGACAAGAAAAGGAAATATTAAAAATTTGTTGTTGTCGTTGTTGTTGTTGTTTTTTTGTTTTTTTTCACTCCTCTTGACTACATTTGGTGTACACTTGGTTGTGGGCCCATCATACTCCATCCATATCTCTTTTATCTAAATTCTATCATATATCACACATGAAATATGTAATATCACACACATGTTAGAAAACACTAAACCATATATTATATTTCTAATATCTATGTTTTACGCACATTCGTTATATATTTTAAGAGAAACTAATGCACTTTTATTTATTAATTTTAGGAAGTTTTCTATTTAATTTTTTTTTTCTTTGAAAATCTCAAACGAACTAGTAATGAACTGTAGTTGAGCTTATGAGACGTGTGTGTTTTGTGTATCCTGCAATTTATGCAGACATAATACATTTTTTGACACCTTAAAAATAATTTTTAAGAAATATCATATGCCGATAATAATGTCTGCGATTTGGTCTACGAAAAGGAAACTTTTGAGAAATAATTAAAAAATATATGTTTGTATAAATAGGCGACCCTCGCATATCTATTTGACTTATTGGTTGTGTTTAGGTAATTGATATAATCAGAATCAGGTTAGGTATGAAAATAGGCATATTGCATGAATGAATATTGTACGTGTACACGAAGGTAAATGTCGAAGATGTCAGAATTTACAGCATTTATTATATGAATTGTGACACATAGAAATTGCATTTTTTTTTCTTGGTAATTGTCTGTAGGTACAATTTTTCATTCTAAATCAAATTTTTGTAAATAAATAGTTAAAGACGATCCTTAGGGTCCCTCATACGCAAAAATAACGACTTGTCATTTTTCGAAAAACTATTCATAAGTAACTTGTTTATTTCTATGGACCTCTTTTGACATAAAATTATTTATATTAATGTTTCTACCATCCGCACGCATAATTGTGCTTTACTTATAAAAAAAAAAAAAAAAAATCTTGTTACATAAAAGAATCGAAGAAAGAAAACAAAAAAACGAAGAAAGAAAAAAACACTGCTAAAATAACTCGTAAGAAATAACATGAAGTTAAAAAAAAAACGTCTTTTCATCTGAATATTGTTTTTTAATATATTATTATTTTTATGCAATGTTGTTTATAATGTATAAACTGTGAACATTGAAAATTGTATGAATAAAGGCTATATATGTTCGCATACAAGTCTCTCAGTGAATAATAAATAAAATAATAATAATAATAATAAAAATAATAATAAAAATAATAGTGGAAAAGGACTAAAGGACCCGTTGAGCCAGACGTTATTATTCTCATTTGAAAAAGAATTCTACTATTCATAGGTTGGTGTGTGTATATAAATCGTATTGCGCGATGACGTATTGAGCAAGAACAAGTTTTCTTAATTTTCAATTCTTTCCGAAAGTTCGCCTTTATTTCTGAAATACTTATAAATAATTTTTTTCTCTTTTTATTTATTTCTGCTTTTTTTTTCTTTTTACTTTTTGAAGAACTAGTGTATTAAACATTGTCTCGGAAGCTATAGTAGAGCATTTAAAAATGCAAAGTATTTTCTGAAGAGACCACCTTAAGAAAAGATTATAAAAATATACAGCGCCAAGTATACAAGAATGGTAAATTTCAATTTTTAGTTTCTAGTCAAGGACAACAAATTGTTGATATTTGAGGGGTGAATACTTGCATATGGGAATGGTTTTAATTAACCCATAAGAACAATAGAATGAGGTAGTTCCATACCTACATTCGTTTAGCTATATATATAGATATTCCCTTTAATACACTTAATGAAACATCCGCAACTACCTGCATTCAGTAAAAAGAATGTAAGAAATCTCTGCGTAAATTTGTATGCTCCCAGGTATTAGAACCACATAAAAATATTGAGTTACATTTCACCCATATATTTTAGCTGCTAGTTAAAGAGGATTTTAAATCAAAATCCGTTTCAAATTGTCACAATAAAAAATGTTTTTTTTTTTACACCGTTAGATTTTTCTATTATCATTTTATTCAAAATGGGTATTCTTTTGAAATTGGAAATGCTTAAAAATATTTTTTCTTTCTTTGTAATCAAATGTCCTTTTCATAAAACTATTTATAGTACTGTAGAATGTATCAAAGTGAGTATAGCTATAAAATAATAACTATAGCGAATACAGAGAGACGAGAGGTAAAAAAAAAGTGTTTACTAATACTTTTTGTAAAAGGATTTAGACAAAAAAAAAAGATCATTTTGCATTAATGGCATTTGGCGTATTATTACTATTTATTTATATGGTAAAAAAATAAAAAAGAAACTTAAAAAATATAATCGATGTCTAGGAAGAGGAAATTAAATTCATTTTAAATACAATCATTTCCGTGAAATTATTGACCTTTTACTAAACA
The DNA here is from genome assembly GCA_011634745.2 of Catotricha subobsoleta. NCBI lineage: Eukaryota > Metazoa > Arthropoda > Insecta > Diptera > Cecidomyiidae > Catotricha > Catotricha subobsoleta. Next base: position 12,397 of record JAABKK020007680.1, read on the forward strand.
ATAAACACTTTAAGAAATTATAAATGAAAGGGAAAATGAACAATGCAATCGTAGTTAAACAAAATAATAGGTACAGCGATTACATTTTAAAAAGATTTTATGATATAAAATG
>JAABKK020007680.1:12608-25022 GCA_011634745.2 Catotricha subobsoleta
ATGAGACATTTCTAATTTTATTTTCATTATATTTTGCTGTTATAAAGCATTTGAATTTGAATTTATCTATATTGTGAAACGGAGGTAAAATTCAATATATTCAATACATTAAGAACATCAAATCATCGTGCAAATCTGTGAGTAATCAATTTTCAATTTATTAATTACATTATAAGCCATTCGACAAATATTGATTCAATTCAAATTTTATTAACTAAGAAGGACATTAAAATAAACATATTTGATTTTGAAATGATAACGAACTTTTTAGAACCGAAAAAACAAATATTTTTTTTGTCAATATCATAATCAAGAAAAATTCGTAAAGTAAAGCCAAAAAAAAAAAAACTTGAATAATTTTTTTTTATGTTTTTTTTTTTTGGCTTTCAAATCTCATAATCATAATCCATAAATTGAAATAATCCTGTATTTCTTGCTATAAGGGTGTACCGTACATTGAAAAATAAAAAAAAAATAGTTTTCCTAGTGTCTACTTTACCTTGATCTTGCTGTGTTTGATCATGCCTGAGTTGTTTATAACGACTCGGTACGTAATATTATATGAATAAATATCTACTAGCAGTTACAGCCTACAGCAACAACTATCCTACAATAAATACAATGCACGCAATACACTTACCAAACGATTTTGAGTATCTATCATATGTGTAATATATGAATTTGATGGCAATACATAATTCTATATATTTATATATATTTGATGTTAAGCCATACAAAACGGGTCTATCAATCTCGTAATTTTTTTTTGTTTTTTTTTTTTTTAAATCCGACATTATTGTTGTGCAAATTCACGTACCATTCTATTTTCATTCCTTTTATGTTCTTTACTCAACCAAAGGTACCTAAACCGAAAATTCTATGTATGGATGCTATGCGATGATGATGGTTATGGCTATAACGTGCGTTCATTTAGGGTGCCTACTTTGTTTTTCAATTTATATACCATTATATACCATAGGTCCATAACTGTAGGTTGCCTATGTACGTTGAACATAAAAATAATATGAAATAAAATTAAAAAAAAAAAAATCTTTGATTTAATATATTTATTTTTTGGGGTGAATAACTGTACAGTGGAGTTTAGACAGCTTTGTGTACAAAATTAATACCTTTGAAAGTTTATTTCATTTTTTTTTTTTTTTTATTATTAATTTGAACATTACGAGTGCGTTTAGGTATTAGGTGCATTGTGGGCAATGGAAAATTCATGTGTAATGTGTAATTATTTAGCAATGAGTTCATAGACTGGAATTAATTAAATTGTTGTCATGATATTTTGGACAAAATTCAATCGAATATAATAGTAAATTTGAAATTTTTCGGTTAGCAAAATATTCGAATTCTATATTTATTGAAAAATCAAATTTCCAGGCACAGTTGGCTCAAATATACTAGTCTAAAAATATGCGATTAGTCTTACCACTCAATAGAATAACATTAACATTTTGATATGTCATCCATCTAACAATCCATTTACACAAAACATTTTTCATATAATTCCAGTTTTTGATATTTAATTTATCAATGTTAGGTTTGATGTGAGAATTTTTTTGTAATGCATAGAAATTTTTGTATCTCACCAATATTTCGTTTTTCGTCACACGTGTAGTTCGAAATTAATACATAAAAAAAAAATGTATTCAACGAATTCTTTTAAACCAACAAGAAAATATCAAATCAAACTGCAATCAGGTATAACGATAAATTTCAGAATAGAATAAAAAAAAATTAAAAAAAAAAAAAACTGAATCATAATTTTAATACCTTTCTTTTTATGATCGAAACCAACAATTTATCTTAATAAATTTTGAGATTAAAAAAACCCCAAAAATTATTAGATATGAAAAGAATAAAAAAAAAACTACCCTAAAATTTATGGATGGGTTGGTACCTAGATCTACTTATTACGAATACTTACTACTTAAAAAGGTTTTAACTCTTTTTTTTTCTTTTTTTTTAAGTAGAGCACATTCTTGTTTTATTTCTTTTCATAAATTGCAATTTTATATGATAGGTAATGAATTAATGGATAAAAAAATCGAAAGTGTGTAAAATAGTTTTTGGGTGCACACCAATAACTCTTAATATTTTAACCGAAAATAATGATTAATATTAGTTTAAATTTCATTAATTAAATAAGGGAACTATTTATTCTACCAGTAAAAAAAATCTTTTGTTCGGTAGAAAACAATGCAAATGTTCAGTAAATTGTCCCAATGTTCGGTAGAAAAAGATACATTTTGTTGAATCACTTTTTTCTCCCGCTAGAGCCACACCACGGATAAGTGGGGATCTCTTCGTTATATTCCTCTTTTATAAACCTATCATTCTCTCTTTGTGAAAATATCCCAATCCGGAGTAATTCGGGTTATTGAGTTACTGAACATTTGGACAATTTACCGAACATTCGGATTATTTACCAAACATTTAAATACGTGCCATTAAATAAATATTAAAACATAAAATGAAAATTTTACTATAAATTTAGAAATGGATCAAAGAAATTGTGTCGATGTCGATGTTTATTTGAAACTGTTTCACTTTTACTCATTATTCAAATAAATAAAATGCAGCATAATTCATAGAAATTGAAGATGTTTAAAAAAAAAATAGAAAAATAAAACAAAAATACTTGTCTAAAACAAAGTATTTTAAATACAAATACAAGATAAAATTCTTTAAAATAAAAATGTAATCATTTTCAAATAATTTTATAAAGGTAGTAGGAGGTATTTAAACACAAAATACTTTCTGCAAGGAAAACGTATTTAAAATATACTTATTTGAATACAATTATATTCAGGTTGGTTGAATTATTTGTTTTATTTAAAAAATATTAAAAAAAGAAAATCAGTTTTTTTTGGTCTAATAACGATTTTTATTCATTTTTTTGAATTATTTACTTAAATTACTTTAAAATGTTACGTGAGAGGAGTATTAGTAATCAATCTGGATGGGGCAGAACTCTATTTTAAACAATTAAAATTGTTCATAGGAATAGTTGAAAAACAATACGATCATTTTTGATGTTGTTCAGTCAGAATTAAAAAAATTATTATCATCATATGTAATATTGTTGTTGTTCAATATATTGAATAAGATTTCAAATTTGTTTTAACAAAAAAAGTATTTAATAATAATAAATAAACCGGAATTTATGAGATATAAAAATCCAAAAAATCATATTATTTGTTCTCAATTTTGGCGCTAGAAATATAACAAAAAAATATAACATTATCATGAGTGATTTCTTTATTTCTTATTTACTTATTTAATTTCATCATTATTAATGTGTTCTCAGCATATGTCTCGCCCACCTACTGAATGCTGTCACTACGGCCCAATACAATAATGATTGGTAGGACCTGGACCAAACTTATTCTGGGAATTAAGATAAATTAAAGCACCTCCACTGTGTCCCATCCCTAAAAATTAATATTTGAATAAAAGTAATGGAGAAGCCAAGTTTATAATTTTAATTAATCTCAAAGCGTTCGCTCAAATTGCTCAGGTAACTGAATTTAAATATATCGGCTGAAATACCTGAAACAACTTTACTTTAAATAAGTTTAAAATAGAGAAACCTCTTTAATTAATGCAGGTCTCGCAAGGGCAAAATAAATTATTTTACATTGAAAAGATTCTGAATAAAACAGCATTAAAAAAAAAAAAAAATTAAAACCACACTCTATATTTTATGCATAACGTGACAAATCATGTTTTATCGACACAAGAGCTATAAGAACCTAGAACCTAAAATGCAATTATTTATGTTGATTGTGTACCTTCGACTATATTTCATGGTTTATTACGTCAATAAGCATATAGGCACCTTTTATATAAATAATACCATATTCCAAAAATTAATTCATAATAAATTGTAGATTGTAGGAAAAGCATATTATAATATAAGACATAGCTAAAACAGCCACCAGAACCCTTTTTTATGGATTCATCTAAATAATAAAAATAATAATGTTATATTGTAATGTGCATTCTCATCCCTATTAGCATAACAAGTATTTTTTTTTCATTCTTTGTATACATATTACATATTATATATATATATTTATTTATTTTTATTCAATTTTGTGCTATATGCATATAATGTCATATTAATGTGCAAGGACTCAAATTTCAAAATAATGTGCAAGGTATAGAAATATAGAAGGTACTTAGGTAGGTAATATATATAATATTTGATATTAAATTTGAATGTAGAAAAAAAGGGTTTACTTACGTATTAAAAACATTCTCCTGCAAATGATTTTAGAATATCATTAATTATTGCTGGTTATATATTATCTAGATTCGAAGGCGAAGGTATACATTTTTTTTGAACCATAATATTAGAGTTGACATAATTTATACAAAAATGTACTTTATTTTTTTTAGTTTTGCCATCTTATTTATTGTATTAGTGCGGAGGATTCAATGTGAGTTTTTTATTTTCATTATAAAAACCCAGATTAGAAAATAAAGAAAATGTCGATAGTTTTCAATTTTACTCATGCATGGCATTACGATTTTAAGATTTCAATTTCGATTTCAATTTATTCGTGTTAATATATATATCTACTATAATATTTTACAATATATCGTCAATGTCATGTGTGTATATATATTATATATTATTAGTATAATATGGTTCCTATATGCTTTTTTTTATATTATTTAATAATGTATTGCGATAAATAATACCCAAATGTATTATTACAATATAAAATATATTTGTATATATAAATTTAAATTGGGATTGCGATATAAGGAGCAGATGTTTTTTACCGAAATGTTTTTATATAGTGTTGTGTATTGTATTAGGTAATAGTATATGAAAAACTATAATACATATATATATAGCTTCTCTTCATATTTTCATTTAACTTTTTTTTCTTCTTTTTTTTTTTAATCATAACTACACATACACAAAATACTAGGTACCGAACTAGGTACTGTGCGTTGCCATACATAAATATACGCATTAATTTTTAAACATTATAATGCTTTGCTGCTTTGTTAAGTAGGTATTGGTATTTTTATTCCCTTTTTTTATTTTGATTATAATATTATAGATATATGTATATATATTTTGTTTAGAGGGTTTTTTTTCTCTATTTTTATTGTTCATGCGAATACGATGGGAATTTGGTATGGAAGAAACATAAAGGTAAGATAAAAAGTTTATATGTGTGCATTTTTAAAGTAAGCGCAACGCGCGATGTCTAGGTGCGGAATTTCTTTTGTTATACATAGGAAATAAGTATAAATTGCCACGCGGCACACTTAATCCACGCGACTATTCAATCAGTTTAGCCTATGAATGACTATTTTTATAGAGAAATATGCGAATAGAAAAATATGTGTGTGGTTAAAATTACGTCATTGGAAATATGTTGTTATTATTATATTCAATAAGTGACCCTGACCATGTACCTGAGTATCAATTTCTATTATTTATTTTTTATTATTTTGCAGTGTTACATTGATGTGGGTTGTGGCTATTGAAATTAGACATATTGGATTGAAAATTTGTTTGTTATTACATTTTGAACTAAAAAAGAGTATTGTTGAATAATAGATTTAACTTTTCTATTGACAATGAAATGATTGATTTTAAAAGCCTTTCACGACACTTGTTTTGCTACAAGTGTCCTTTCTCTATTTTTATTATACTGGTTTGTGTTTTATTCGGAAGCAAACTGAGACCGTAAATTATTTAATAAGTGCTTTTAGTGGACTTTACATATACGTTATCATTATACATAGTTACATATGGAAAAAGATTTCAGTTTTCCTTGAACACACTATTTTAGAGCCTGGTTGAATCTTTCAATAACGGATAATTATTTATTACTTATATAAGATACATAGTTTGAGGCTTAGATTCTATGGTGTGTGTTATGTTACTTCGTTAATTTGATTCTTTTTGTAATTTCTATCTCGGTAATTGACAATTAGTATTTATTTTTTGTGTTGAAGAAATAATTTAAATCACGGCAGACGGTATTTACAACTCTTACAGAATACTTGACCTGACGCACTGTTGTTACCCTTGTGATATACGACCAATATGTATGAAGCTTCTACAACCTTCTGCTGTATAACTGTTATTCTAATACTTTCTGGATTTCTGGATTTCTGGAATTATGGATTTTACTTTTCGAAGTCAATTATGCTCTAAATTTTTATGGTGTATGCGTATTGGACTATGATGGCTGGTTTTCTAACTTTATGTTACATAAAAAAAAAATCAGGTCTATCAAAGTCATTTATAGACTCATCACTTAACACTTGCATGTAGTTTTTTCTAACTATCTCGTGAAACTTATTTATTTAAATTGATAAAAAGCTATTTCTAAAAACAAGGGAATTTCAAATATGTCACGAAAATGTTATATCATCACTTTGATTTTGTCAATTTATTTTTATACAATAGGACAATATGATTCAACGAAATATCGCTTTACCTGAATTATAAAATATAATAGGATACGATTTAACAACTAAATAAATGATGCAAAAATGTATTCGTCGATGTTTTTCATTTTTTCTTTTTCATGTCTTAAATTAAAATCTGAGATCCCTGAGACAATATTTTCTCTTTTGATAAACGATGATTTTCAATTACAACAATGGGTATTGCGTACCCATGTATTGATTGTATACTTGCATTATGTGCATCAATTCAAACTATTATAGTTAGTCTCGCACTTCCCCATCCAGGTAACGTAATCACAATGCAATTCTTTTATTTAAAGGTAAACAAAAATAAAATATCTTATTGCTATTTGGTGATGCTTTTTACCTTCCTTCGGTACCTCACTCTCTCTCTCGCTTTAAAAATCTATGTTCAAAATTCAATTATAATTCATCTTATAGATTTTTTTTTTTTTTTATTGTTGTTTGATTCGATCTAAGAAAATATTGGTTTAAGATGCTTAATATTTTCTATATATTTTCTAACGAATTTTTCTTTCTGCATTTTCAATTTGTATACCTTCATAACTGTGTAGGTATAAATTATGACAAAGGTTGTAAATAAAAAACCATATATAAATAAAATATATTGCACATAAATATCATACACAACTAATGAGAAAAAAAAAATAATAAAATAAATAAATAAATAAAGGGATCGCTTGGAAGAGTATGCAATTTCATTTCATTTTTTTTTTTTTTATAACAACTCGAAAATAGTAATTGTCAGTTGCTGAAAAATTACAGTAATTACATTTTAAAACAAAAAATTAATTAATAAAGAATTGAATTGAATCATTTTTTTTTTTTATTAAAAATCATCAAAAACACTAGTTAATAGTTTTATTCATTATTTGCTTACTTAAAGTTATATCAGTGGAAAGAATTTTTCGGGTGAGAGAAAGAAAATATAATTTTCACAGTTATTTACAATCCCGATCTACCACTCGATAATCGCAATTGGTATTCCAAAAAAAAAAACCTGAATTGCTCCACTCTAATTTTTTTTTTATATAGAATTCCGCAGACTTCAGCATATTTGAAATATAAATATATAGTAAGTTTAGTACAGTTTTAGTTTAGTTCATTGTAGAATATTGGATATGATAGAAAGTGTAGTGCCAATACAATAACATCGATGTATTGATAGATGTGTAGCTCTGCAATACAAAATACTTTTAATAATTGAAATTCTTTATAAGTACTCTTTACTCTCTATTTGAGATAATTTAAAAATGTATTTTGTATTTAAAAACGTTGAAAATAGTTTTCTTGATGTATTATTTTACCCAATCCTGTCATCCATCTAGAATTCCGATCAAAAATAAAAACCACAGATATTTTATTTCACGAAGTTCTCAGATCAAAATAATGTCGATCTAAGTTCCGATAGCCTATAAAAACTTCATCAAAATAACAATCTGAAAATAGCTTTTAGATAATATTGTTGATGTTTTCATCTTTGAGGTCCAGTGGTCCAAAAAATTGCTTACAAAAATTAATCAATTAAAGTTTAGTATTGAAAAATATTGTTCTCTTGCAAATGCATAAACATCCCGACCTTGTTAATAATTGTGTATTTCGACTATTCTTTGATTTATTTATCCTTTATTAAAATAGATACAAATTTTCAATGTTTTTCTTTTGTTCCTTTTATTTAATGGTGAATTTAAAATATTCTATACTTATAAGCAAAAATAAACACAATTTTATTTTTAATTTATATTTTGTTTACTTAGAGCCATAGTTTACATAAACTTTCAGTAAATAATAATAATAATATTATAAAAGACAAGAACAATGCGAATATTTACATTTCCTTCGCAATTCCTAACATTTTCAACACATATTAAGGTGCTGTAAATGCTACAGGCCACAGATATATAACAGACGCATTTATTTAAAACTAACGGAAAATCGTATAGTAACTGACGTTATAATAGATTTTTATGGTCAGCAACAATCTATTAATCCAAAATTATCACCTATAATAAATAATAATTCATTTTCCATTAATACACAAAATCTAATACATAGAAAAATAATGAGTCACAAATGTGTTTATAAAACATTAATCAAAATCATCGGTATTCGTTATAATGATTAAATAATAAAAAAAAACAAAACTACTTTCGGATTGTTGGTAAATGTGTATAAAATCTTCATTGAAATGTAATCTAATCAACGTCACAATAATTTAACTCAGGAAATTTAATACAAACATTCACTTTTCATAATAAAATTTCAATACAAACTATACTTACTTGTTTACTTGTTATCTAATTATAATTTCTTACCCAGTAAGTCACAGGCATTAATTTTAAGAAAATTGAAAGGGTGAAATATAAACGAGTATTTATTTATGTTGCTCACATATGATAGACAGATTAACATGAATTTCTCACAGTCAGATTACTAGTTTTAATTTTACTATCTAGTTATAGTTAGTAACTATAAAGTGATCAATGAACTTACATTTCTCTGCTCTCTTATCATCGTCAAATCTATTTTGAATAATTACTAGATAAGTATATGGTGTGATGTACATCTCATATTCTATGAAGGGTAGAGGATATCTACAAAATTTAAACCCTATTAAACATTTTTCAAATACCTAAAATTATAAGAAAATTTCAATTTATCATTGGTACAACATTTAAAATAATTAATTAACAGAAAAAGTAGTTCAGTATAAGAAACGAAAAAGAAAAGGGTTGTGCGCGCGATGGTCTTATGGTGTTATATGAAAAATCATTACTAATTAGATACCTGAGTGCGGTGTGAAGTTAAATATTTTCAACAGTTTGTTCATTGTGATTTATTTATTGCTCTCGTAATTCTATATTAGATGTGAGAAAATATTCATATTAGTGTTACACCTTAGTTCACATTTAAATAATTAATATTTTAGAAAATATATGCGCCTATAACAAAATATTTTACCGTACAGTTATTTGTATTACAAAACTCTGCACTATACACCTAAACATAGAAGATTATAAGTTATATTTTCTGAGGGCGTATATTTCAATAAATTTCAAAATATGAATTTTTAATTAATTTAAAACAAATGTGCAATGATTCAAGCAGGATAATTAAAGGGTTGAAAGAAATAAGTTATAAGCTTTAGTCATTAATTGCAATAATTTTGTTCAGTTTTAGATTAAATGCGATGAGTGATGAAGGTAGTCAGGAATTAAACGAAATCATAGACAAATGTATAAAAACAAAAAACTTATTGAATGTAAATTGTTAAACAAAAACCACTAGCAACTATATTTAATTTATAGTTATTAGGAAATTGTAAACCATCAGGTCTTTGATGGCAATCTAAACTCAAAAATTATTAGTTTTTTTTTGGTGCTTAACAATTATCTAAAATGTAATCTCTTTTGCTTAAAACTAGCGAAACTAGAGACGGTTGTCATTCGGACGACCGGTTTAAATGCGGTTTTCAAAGGATTTATATATCTTTTCAGATTAGTAAATATTATATCTACTAAAATGCTTTTTACTTATGTTCAATGGTTAATTGTACCTGTTTTATTCCGCATTGTTTTTTATAGGCAAAAAAATAAAGAAAAAAACATAAAACATAAAACATAAAAATAAGGAAACATAATCGGCAAAGTTTTAAGGAAACGTAAGTAATATCTGCTATATTTGATCTAAACAAGTGTACAACAAACAATAATAAAGATAAATGGACACACACACACAAAAAAAGAAGTCAAATATCCGCAAAAACTATAAAATAAAAAGGATGAAATAGTAAATTAAAAATCTACAAAAATATTTTGCCGAAAAAACAGGTACCTTGAGACGTATGAAATGATCTTTTTCATTATTTACGGGGCATGGTTAACAAGATTGAAACCACTATTTCTACAATTATTTTATGCTTTTATTTTTTTTTTTTTTGTTCAAAATTTGCCATTTTTATTGCTACCTTTTTTTAATTTTTATTACAATCTGGTCTATAAAATCAGGCAACCAGTGGCAATGTCAACAAAATTACATCATCTATAAATTGTTATCCCTCTTCAAATTATTGGCTGGATGATGACAGTTTTATTAAATATATAAATATTGCGCAGAGACAACAGCGCCTGCCCAAAACTAGATAGCCGACACACCTATTTTGTGTTCATTGTCTCTTTTAATTAGATTAACGATGTTATAATACGTCCACTGTGTAAATGGGTGCACAAACATTGATATTGCAGATTTTTATATTTTGATAAAAGATTTTTTCAGTATTACTTTTTTTTTAAATTTATTTCTTACATTTCTTAAATTGATGTTTTGGTAAAATATATGAAAATAAAAGTTAAATTTTGTATTTATGGTATTTTAAATACACCGACAAAAAATGACATTAATAGTAAAGCATAAAGTAACCATTATCGTCTGCTCCAGCAGTTCCAGTAAGACGTTACTGATAACTAGCAACTAGAACTAGTACGGGACGGCTTAGGGAAACGATACCGATAACTAGCTGGAGCCGTTAGAGTGGGCAGGCGTGGGGTGAAGAGATAATGGGATTTGTAGAAGATGCGATACGACAGCGAACCTGTGTGCTATCCATTACTTACTTACCATGGAGTATGCGTAATGGGTCCGCTCGACGGCCTGAATGCTGGATTTCACCCACCCCTTTAATCCAATTCAATCCAATCCAAAAAGCATAAAGTAAGAAAACTAAATTTACGTGAATTTACAAATTTTTTTTAGATGATTTTTAAAATAACTATATACGTATACCTATTTTTAATTCTTGTTACTTAAAATTTCTTCTAAAGATTTGACCTATAGTCAGGTCACGATCTGGCTACTCTAGAATATCTAATATTTTACCAAGATCAGCCCACCGGGTGATGATAAAATTCGAATATAAAAAAAATCAACTCCAATTCCTGAATCCCTCTGGCCAATTTTAAATGAATTAAGAATATCACAAAACATTGCTCTAATTTCCATAATCGCTTAATATGAGTTGATTTTATTCGTGCGAAACTTTCATCAATTGTGTGCAAGAATTAATAATAATTTTTTTAAATGTTCATTTTCATTAATGACAGTATTTTTTTTTTGTTTAATACCCAAAATCCGGCCTTCCGGGTTAAAAGAAGACATAAATATTACGAACACATCATACATTGCACATTATCATCATCATTTAAACAAATCAAATAATGTGCATTGCTTCATGTAATTGAATTATAATTATATACCTTCGATAAATATCTTTTTTAATTTTGGCATACACAATTACACAATACTATATATGACAGAACATTGAAAATCTTTATTTATATATATATAAAGAAAGCTGATTAATGATTATTATTTAATTTTACCTTTAATATATTCTTCAAAATTGTTGGTCAAACCGCAACAAACATATTAAACAAAATATTATTGTGTTTTCCTCACGTTAATATTGCATTGAACTTGCTACCTTTTTAGTTTAATATTATTATATAATATATATTCCACATCTTAATGCTTTAACTAAGACAACATAAGCAAAAATAACAATATATTATTGTAACCGCGTGCATCCGTAGTAATAAATCAAATGCTAACAAGTGAGTTTAAAGAGTCATTCGTTTTGTTTTGTAAATTGTAATACTTACGTATATCGTTGTCTTATATTTTGTATTTGCGTCAGAGTTCAAAATGCTTTTTTCCAGTTAGGGACAAATGTAGAATAATGAGTTTGACATATTAGATTTAAACTTGATATTCTAGTTAAGTGAAAGAAATTGCGACAATCGAAGAATTGGTTTGGTATTGGATAAGAAGTATAGATTCCAATGGAATAATGAAATTGAGACCAGAAGAATAGTTGCTATCGTTGAGAGTTTCGTTCACTCGGAACTACGAGTTTATAAGTTTACCAAGGAGTGAAAA
>JAABKK020007691.1:8581-97708 GCA_011634745.2 Catotricha subobsoleta
AGTTGGACAGACAGAGATAAAATATTTATAGGAAATTGTAATAACAGTTACATAATAATAATAATAATAATAATAATTAAAAAAGAAATGAAATAGAATTTATCCATGGCACCAGGCACCGCAACGTAAGAATTATAATTTCTATATTTCTAGATGGGATACATTCTATGCTACACTAAAATAAATTGTTTTCTTTTAATTGGAAAAAGTGTGTGGTGAAAAAAAGGGACGATATTTAATAATGGTTTTGTTAACTAACCGAACCGCAGTTGTTTTCTTTTTAAGAATTAAGTTATATGGGGTTTTTGGTTTTTTTTTTTTGTATATTTGGATATATTTTTTTCTTGTAGAAAAAGTGTATTTTATTATTTCCATTTCAATTTCTACTAAAATAATTAATATGTTATGTTGATGTAGTCGAACTAGAGTACTTTTAGACTGATACAAAAAATAATATTTACTCTGTTTGGTGGGCGGTTAACCCTAATGAAAATTATGAGGTGTTGATTACAATATAAATAATATTCTGAAATATATTTTGTATATTAATATGTAATAAAAATAAATGGAAATAGAATTTAATTAAAATGAATTATTATTTTGATGGTAGAAATAAAATCGTTTTTATGAACCTGCTACTATATATTTATCTAAAATTTGATACCTATATATTAATATTTTGGTTAAAATTAATAATATTATTAATCAATAGTAACGAAATTGGAGTTTAAAGCTAGGACATTGGGCGTTGAAGTATATATGCATTATGCATTCGCTTTTGATATTTGGTCTGGCTATTTAAGCTCGATACGAACATCTTTTCAATAAGGAAAATCTTTCTTCGAAAAAAACTTACTCTCTACTTACCTGACATAGACTTTAAAACTTAATTGTTAGTTTATTTATTTGATTTATTGGATTTAAAATTTGTTAATTACAACTTGTACAATCACCCAAAAATATATACTTATACATATTATATTAAAATCTCTCAAAATGAATACCCGCTAGTTGAAAGGCTCTATCAACAAAATAACCTCTGTACCGCAGGAGTTTCATTTATATTCAATGACCATAATGTCTTCATTAACTTACTGTTTCATCCATTTGCCATCATATGTTCAAAATCCTAAAGATCGTGAAGAAAAATCTTCACACTAGGAATGGATTTCCAATAGAATATTTCTTCAGAGGGATATGGGGGTTTCGTTTCAGTGACACAACCTATTGTCACGCTGTCTATTAGACAAATGGAATGTTTAGAGGATGTTGTGGACATTCTAAGAGTACTGCCAGCCCATTTCATGCTACCCGCATTTTGGAAAAACAGTGGCCAATCAGGCAATGTTGTCAGGCCGTTACCTAGTAGTTTTCATTTAAGAAAGACTGGGGAAAATGTTTGAATTTAAAATACCTATTGTGAAAATTATACTCTATTCTGAATCAGAATTTTTGATACATTACAGAGATTTAGGTGAAATTTTCACCTTTTATAAAGTCAATGTGCGAAAGTTGCGAAATATCTGTACAAGTATACAATGTACATATAAACAGTTTTAATGTTAGTATAGTATAGATTATTATTTTTTATTCGTGAAAAATGTCAGTTAGCGTAGCTTATATTTCTAATACATTTACAATTATACATGTTTCAACAAATCTCAAACTTTATCATTTATTTTCAACGAATAACATGAAAAAAAAACTCCAATTATAAATTAATAGAAATAAATTTCACATAGATTTGTCCATATGAAAACCAAATTATTAGTTATTAGATTCATATTTTTATTGAAACTACATCGCTTTCAAAAAAAAAAAAAAAATCTATTGTTCATAATGTTTTCAAACATATCATATTAATGTTAACATTAAATAATTAAATTCAAAATTGTTATAAAGTTAGCAAAAGTCATTCTCGTTATCATAACAATAATTAATTAATAATGAATATGTGTGTACTCTGTACCACAAGAGTTTATCTATAGCATTAAAACCATCATTAAAACTTTACAGTTTTACGAGTAATCTGCTTGAAAATATTAAATAAAATTTTATTTTATGCACAGCCATAATTATAAAGCAATCTCAAATCTATAGACAACACAACCATACTATAAAATTGCCTTTAAATTTTGATAGGATTTGATATCATATTTTGAAAATACTTAGGCTATCTAAAACAGGTAGAATAGTGTGTAATATGCATTTCGGTAAAATTTTCATAATCTATAAATGCGAAGCTTTATAGAATTAAATTTAAACATCTGGCTACCATTTCAGCTATAAATCAAATGATATTATATGCAAATATACCAAAATAGAATATGATTATATTACATCGATTTTAATTATAAATTCAACAGAGGTGTGGCTTTCATTTTATATCGAAAACTATTTCCAATATTGATGTTAATATTATTGTTTCTGTACTTAGTTAGTTATGATACATTCTATTTGTGGCTTGCATATATTATTTATGCCAATTTGTCTAATAAATGTTTTATGTTCGGATGGTCAAATAATAATTAAAATAGAGTTCTTGGAGCGCTGTATCAGTTGGATTTGAAATAATAAAATGAGTATTTGAATAAAATACACGTTTATATCATTTTTTGAGAAAAAAAACATCAAATTCTGTGCTGCAAATGCTGAATAAACAAATAAAATCATAATTAATAATTTTTTAATTGTGACTTATTGTTTAGGCTGGTACGTGTTAAAAAAAAAAAACTTTTTTTTTTTAGCCATTTTCGTTTTAATTTATGAAATTTATTCTATGCCAAAATCAAAATGTATGCACTCGTGTTTTAAATTAAACTGATTTGTTTAATTCATAATTTGTTCAATTTTTATTTTTTATTTTTTTTTATGTTCACAATTTTATTATGAATTCGTTCATTAAAAGTAACTACGCAATATGTGCTATTTAATTTCTATAACCGTATCCAGTTAACATTGGTGTCACATTGGTGATTTTAGGTGGTTATACGAAATTGTAATTCACATTAATTATGACGCAAATATTTTTATATTATAATAAAACGTAAATTGGAAAAAGAAAAATTAAAATTGGAATATTAAGCTCATAAAGGGATCATATAAATTATGAATATGCAGTCTGTATGTGTATGTGTGTGTGTGTGTATTATATGTATTCTGTTACGACAGAGCGTACACAGTTATTAAAATAATAATTAAAAACTTTATGAGCATCGCATAAATTTAGTTTTGTTTTATTTTTGCTATCTATATATATAAGTAAGTATTCAGTCATTCAACATTATAGACTGTATAATATAAAATAGAAAACAGAAATATATAATGTAGTAATAAAATTGTATTTAGACGCGGTATATTTACAGAATATAAAATATTATTTGTTGTAGTTTGAAGGCAGAAGGCAGAGGGCATAGGTTGCTTTTGGTACAGCATATGAAAATGCTACAAGCTACATATCATTATAATAATATATTATACGTGGCGCGTATTATGTTATATATTATTAGAATTAATTATGATGCCCTAGCTCTCTTAACATTTTCCGTTACATGAAAATTTAATATGAGAGCAAGTATTATATATTATATTTTAGGTTGATTCTACTATAGCGTTCTGTGTTGTGTGTTATATAAAATGAATAAATTAGCTGATGTTGTTGTGAACATAAATAATTGAATGTAAACAATATGAAAGTGCAAACCTTATTACCTTGTTTCAGTCTTATTTATTTTATTATTTTTTTTCATTTTATATTTTTTTTTTTTTTTTTGTTTAAATAACCGGTAACATTACCTGTATAATTATAAAATTAGGATAAGAATCTTATGTATAATTTTTAAAAATCGTGTAAAGTTTTCATTTTATTTTAAACATTTCACATTCTGATATTTTGAGGTAAGTTTTAGTGTTGTAAATATAACCAAGTATTTCAAGCTAGAAAAATAAAGGTAGGTAATTCAAAATGATTTTTTATTTATATGGAGACAACCAACGCAATATTAAAACAATAAATTATGGTAATAATGTCTGCCACCCACCACTCAACATTTCAATCTGTTATTTCAATATTGACAATAAATAATAAGCTTATAAACAGTAGACGACCCTTTTTTTTGCCTCATATTTTTAAGAAAATAAAAATCGCAATTTTTTCTTTCTCCAGAAGCTTTTTATAGGTATCTCAGAATTTGTTTTTGTTATTGACTAGTCATTAAACCCAGAAAGTTTTTCGCTAATAAATATATTGGTTTCCGTCCTGTGGTCTTTGGTGTGTTAGATCTGGTTATATGGCAGAAGGTCTATTTTTTTGAATCAAGACTGGGTTTTTTGATTATACGTCTTAATCTTCAATGGGCTGTATCGCTTTTTTTCATGCTTTCTACCACTATTAAAATAAATAAATAAGATCTTCGATGTGGTATAGGTCTGCGAAATTTTAAAAATGACAACATTTGGGAATATGTGAAGCATGGCAACTTTGTTCCGTTGCAAATAATTGTGTTTTTGTTTTATTATGCAAATAGAGTAAGTCGTCTTTCAAATAATATATTAGACATTATTAGTTTACTATACTAGATTTGTAATTATCCAATTTTGAAAAATTGTTTTTTTTTGTGTAATTTAAAACTAGATAACTACGAACCTCGTCGTAAATATATTATTTGAAAAGCTTTGTGATTTACTCTATTCTGCAACGACATAAAGTTATAGTGCTTCAAATATTAACATTTTCACAATTTCGCAGACCTACATCTACATCACATCGAAAATATTCTTTATTTTTAAAATCCATTTTACACGTTAAGACTAAGTACAACTGTAAAACGAGATAGAATTTATGAAAAAAAAAACCGATCCGCTCTAGTCTTCAAATTAAATGGATGTAGTGAACTCCTAAATATATAGATTTTGGATGGCTCATGGCTTCTTGTTTATAGTAAAATATGATTTTAGTTCTTTTATCAACATAAATGAAACAGTGTATCAATTTATTGACAGTTTGTTTTCATAAGAAAATCGTATTTTTAATCTAAAATTTTTGATAGCTTCGATTGATATCGTCTTAATATATAATAATATTCGAGAGATCAGTAATACAAAATGTCGTTCCAGTTGCTCTATAAAAACTCAATTTCCGGATGTACAATTTTTTTTTAGAAGATACAGAAAATATTTTGATTTGCATATTCAATTACAAATATCAAGTAAAAGTTCATGAAAAGTATACCATTTTTCTAAAGGTTTTTTGAAAATTGAAAAACAATATTTATTTACAGGAAGTAAAACTCTGAAAATATATTTTACAGTAAATATAAATAAAATGTTATTCATGCTAAATATTACACTCGAATATATTCACCTTACATAAATCATATCCGAAGATTACATGCAACATAAATACTAAAGTTACCATAAAAACAGGGTTGGACAAAAAACATATTTAAAAAAAAAATAAAACATTTTTTTTTTGTTTTAAACACAATAAAAAACTTTTTTTTTTAAATTTATTATTATTTAATTTTAATAAAAGGCTCTAAAATCAGCCTTTTACTGCTATTTATTTGCTTTTCTTCGTACAAATAAAATAAAATAAAATATTAAGTTAAGTATATCACAAAATATAAATAATTAAGATGATAGAATGGAATAATAAAATAAAATAAATTGCAATGAATCAAGCATAAATTAATCTTCATCTCAACAACATTTAAAATATAATAATTTAGATAATATTTGATGGTGAACGCAATTACTCTGGTCACCATTTGAAAGAAAATTTATGGCATTACCAAGTTTTTAGTAACAAAATAACACCACACTTCCAGCTGCTTATATTGCATTTTTATTGCTAATACGTAATAGCAAACATGGATTTTTCATTCTGGCCAAGTTTGTTGTAGTCATGTTGGAATTTGTTTGAAAAAATTAACTATAACTATAATAGATAATAGATAAAATGCGGTCATTGCTGTAGACTATATTATATATAGTAGGGGTATTCCATTATTGTTGTAGAAACCGTAGAAAACTTACTACCGTAGTAACCTTACATCTCTCCATATAAATAATTATCATAACCGAATTTTTACTATGATAGTAGCCTTACAAGACTTTTACAACGGTTACGGTACGGGTATACGTATACTAGGGTTGAACGCAAAAGGGGTCTAACACCGAGTTTTGGCCGGAGCAAACTTGAACCATTAAAATAGTTGGCCAATTGAGAAAAAAAAAATTGTCCATTTTTTTTGTTTAAAAAAAGTTAAAACTCAGGTGACACCAGGGTTCCAAAGTTACAAAAATAATTTTTTGTACTGCATTTATTTAAAATATTTAAAATAAAATGTATTTATAACATTTGTTTCAAACGTTGCCAACCCTGCATACAAATAATATACTGAAATTATCATCAAAAAAAAAAAATTATATATTTTTCAGGTGTCTATATAGAGTAAATATTGACTTCATCGTCTCACAAGTAATTTCGAACTGCAACCTACATTAAAGTTTATTTAAATTATTTTGAAACTCTTATTGTTTTACTTTCCATCTTATTATAATGGCACAACCGCTGGCACCTTATAACATTTTACAAATTCACGCCAACAATAAAAAAAAGAAAGCTTTTTTCTGCCAAATTTAGAACACCGTATTTGACGTGGAAAATGTGTCAGACCTGTGTCAGGATGATTTTTTCCTTATGCTATGCAGGAGAGAAAAAAAAAGTATTTTTAAAAAATATTATGACAGATGGTTCGTTTGGTTTGTTTTATCTCAACTTCGTCTTTATTACTGAATTACAGATTTATCGTAACAAAAGTATTGTGATTTTATTTATCTTTGTTTTGTTTTTAAAGAATTAAGATTTATTTTTAGTGGAACAATTGCAACTAAAACTTAAATCAATTTAAAATATTATAATAGTTTCAAATAAAATATTTTTTTTTGTTATGTTGTATGTAATACAGTTTATTCTTCTATATTTAATAAGTATGCATAATGAATGCTTGCATTTGGTTATAAATTTTTCTGATATTTATTTATAAACTGCGTGGGTATCACAGTATTTTTAAGATTATTTTTACCTTTTAATGGTTCCCGAAATTGTAGAAGTTTCTTTTATTTCAAGAATATATATACACTTACGAATTATAGAATTTATTAAATATAACTGTTCAAATGTTAAAGTCTTATACCTTTTATATTTAAATATTGAACAGGTAAAGTGGGTGTGTGTTATGTGTGCTAAGTGCTTTATTATATATATTATGTACTTATAGCCAAAAATATTTTCTGTAAAAAAAAAAAAGTTTATAATATTACAACAAATTTAAAAGTTTTTACACCATTTTGATAAATTTAAAGAATACGTAATATATTTCTGAAAGAATTTTGAAGGCTGACCCTAATTTTATCCTTTTTGAAAAAGTTTTCAAATTGATAAAGTCGAACAGAAAAACAGGTTAATATATTTACTAATAATTTATAAATAAACTGTGCGGCTTATTACAGTAGTAAATAATTGATTTATTTTTGTTGTGAGGATGAGAAAATAGGAAAAGTTATATTTTATAGACTCAAATACTTACTTACCACTTAGAACTTATATATATATTATTTTTTTTTATTTTTACATAATTTTCTGGCTTTATTTTAATAATAATAAAGAAATTGACATTATACCCTAAACTTTAAATCTACTTATTATTAATTCAAAATCAATAGTAATCGTATCGCCCTGAATCATAAGAAAATAATTATTTGGGCCTTAGGCTTCTAAAATATGTGAAGCAATCTAAAGATAAAGACTATTATGCAAAGCCAAAAAAAAAAACGGTAATCAAATGTTCCGTATTTGGCATATTTGCATGTATTTCATTTAGATTATGTATTTACCGTGTGTACTTTTAGAGGAGTAAAACATTCTTCACATACCTACAACTACATGTGAAGTAACTTCTACATACATATGATGCGACCCCATTATTCATCAAAAATAGAACATAAAATAATAATATGTGGATTTCACATAAACTGTTATGTAATTTCTCGTATCTCACAATATGTATTATCGCATAAAAGTTTTCTTTGTTAAGCTTATGTCACAAAAATTTTCTTCATCATCAATCTTAAGACAAACAAACAATATTTCAACGTTTTATCACGCGTGTTTTAGAAATTATAGTGGCTTCTATTAAGAATTAATATCTCATATATTCATGCAGTGTTTGAATAAATATTTGAGTGCAATATCAGACTGCTTTTTGGTAATACTTGGCGCAATAATATTTTACTTTCTTCCCATTTTTCGAATGTTTACCTTTTCTTTTATTTATTTATATATTATTATCCATGAAAGGTGTATTATATATAAATATATACACATATTAGTATACACAATAGAAAAATATAACGTACTTTTTTCGACACAAAACAGATTAGGTATAAGTAAGTAAGTATCTTACCATTGCTAAACAATAACATTCTTTATAGCTTCATTTTATACTACTTACAGGGGGGTTCCAGATAAAATCTTCGATTTTTTTGTTATCAATTTTTCTTTTACAGGATGATAGTTTATATTTCTCTTTAAAAAATTATATGACTAATTTGATCTTGAAATCCTCTACCAAGGCCATTTCTTAAGCGAGAAAACTACTACTTTTTTAATATTTCAGTGAATTTCTAGATAACTAATAACATTTTATTCATACTCGTATATATCGTAATAAGTTTTAGCGAAGGATGAAAATAAACTTCCATCTAATGTGATAGGCTCCATTTGGATTTATTGACCTACCGATTTACGTAGATTTTAACATAGCTTACAAAAGTTCAATAATGCATCTTATACTTTTTAAGCTATGCTAAAATCTGTGTTCACTAGAGTGTCAAGTATCCTTAACAGTTAATAACCCCCAAAAAATTTGGACAAAGTCAAATTCATAGTATGTATAACTTTTTAAAGAGGAATTTTTTTTTTTTAAAAAAAAAGTTGTATATCTTATCTGAGGTACCCTGTATGCTGTATGTATACATAATAGCATCCGTAACCTATATGTTCGACGCAGCGAGAAGTTAGATAATAAAGCAAAAAAAAAAAAAACAAAATAGAAGAAGAGGAGAGAAAAAAAGCTCTTTACGAAATCGGGATTCAAGAACATTTCTGATGTGTTATGTTTTATTCATTACATGAGAAAAAGTAAATCTTTGATATTTTATATTACATAAAGTACACCGTTGTAGGTACTTTTCTACAAAATGGTTTTGTGTATACTTAAATTTTGAATTTATTAACAAAGCAATTTTACTTCTTTTTTGTATCCTATCCTTGAACTACTTAACATAAGAAGTATTATTTAAATAATATATAATCAGAGCATACAAATAGACTTGAATCCACTTTTCAAACGTTATTGTTTTGTATTAGGTAGGGTATATGCTATATGTGCCGTGTGCGCATATATAGGCTTTATTACGATCCTAAAAAATAAATAGTTGTAGTAAAAGTAGTCTAGAGGTGGTATAAATGAATGTGGTTATGAATGATTTAATTACATGGTTTATGCATATAACATAATTTGTTTCTGCACAAGCCACATTTCATTAATATATTCAATTTTGAAATGTAAACTCTTGAAACGCTTTCAATGTCGTGAGTAAAATACCGTGTTATTATTCAAGCTCCATTAATTTACAAAATAAAAATGGAGAGAGGAAAAAAAAGTTTGATAAGTAAGGAGTTTTGATAAGAGGTAAATGAGTAGACGTAGAAGGGTGAGTATTTATAAGCAATATACCTACTTAAAAATCAGTACATTTTTAATATTTAATTTTTTTTTTTTTTTGTAGGTAAAATGGATTTTAATTTAATATTAGATTTTTTTTTTTTGATTTCAGTGGAATGGTTTATATACATTTTTTTTTTTGTTTATTTGAATGAAATGGGGCTATTAAGGGTACTTTTTAATTTTAATGTTATTATACTGGCACTCTTTTTTTCACAATAATTTGAAAAGAATTTTTTTTCTTTCATTTTATTAATTACATTTTCACATGTTGATTATATACATTCATAATATTTATTTTTTTACTCCATTTATATTTAAAAAGATTTAAAATATGTTTTTGCTTCGTTCAAAAAAGTACCTTCTTACTTTCTGAACCAATTAATGAATAACCATTTGTGTGTCTTTGAAATTTTACAACCGCAATCAACGCATAAATGTAAAATTTTTGTCTACTGTTTGGTAAAAGTAGATAACTAAGGCCCGTAAGTTCTTCACATTAGTTAATAACACCTAAAATTTCGGCAATTTTTTTTTAATACACATATTAGAAAAAAGCATAAACACTGATGAATATCGATAGTGGCATACAAAAATATTTCAATTGATTTTTTCTACAATTTCGTAGAACATAGTTTTCCTTTTTATTATCATTCATATATTTAGTTCAAATCTCCTAATTTTTTTTATGAATTTTATTTTCAGCTTCCATTAACTAACGTCTAGTATGAAACTAACAAAGAAAATCTTACTGAAGGCGCGAAATCTTGGATACAATAGAGTGATAATTACTAATTAACCCGAATGACGTATAGCTTGTTCTGATTGACTAAAATTTCATTAAAACTATCATTATCTATGTAATATATCCAAGGCCTGTTATTGGTTGTCAAATATAAATAAAAAATTGACATTTTGACCTAAATTTGCAAATTTTTCTCAATTTACGCAATGATTTGTTAAATTTTTTTACAGATATAAATTGCCCATTAATCGTAACAGCTACGTCATTTAAGTTTTTTGTGACATTTGTTGAGCCTTTAATATGATGCTATTGAATGTAAGAAAAGTTTTTTGGATTTTAATAAAACATGATGGACATGAGAAAATATATAAAAAATGAAAAAAAACGTATACAAACTCACGAAATTAAATAGGAATTACATTTAAAGTTTTAAATAACAATTATCGCTGTAGAAGGCAATTTCTCAATTCATCATTATTGCTAAATCTAAGCTAAATTTAGCATAGAATTAGTGCAACCTCGAAATGTTTGAATTGGTTATGTCACACGCTAATTTCAACAACTTATTTAACATTTTGGTGATTTAGCCAGTTAAGTTATACAGTAAAATTATGAATTGAGAAATGGCCTAAATATTAAATTTTATTAAACTTGTGTAAGTACATCAGAAACATATGAATAGTTTTGATTTTCAAGTATACAATTTTTATAGAGCTAATATATTTCATTTGATATTAAAAATTCTATAAAATATTTAATGAATTTCTTAATAATAAACTGCAATAACATTTTTACAAAAGAATAATATTTCCATCAATACAATTTATTTGTGATAGAAACAGCAGGTGGTCCGTTACGTTTTACCAAAAACTTAGTTCAAATACAATAAGCTGAATATGTCAATGTAAAAGCAAACAGCAATCAAAATAATATACTCTGACGAATATTATTACAGAAAACTGACTGCTAAATGCATTATAGTTTCTATATGTTTCTATGGACAACATGCAAAGCGCAAACTCAAATATAATGCTTACTTTCTATATTGAATGTATTACATTTGTCTCTTTATATAAACATGATATATTAAGTTGACATTGCAATCCCTCAGTAGGTTTTAAAGTTGTCATCTTCATATCTTCCGTAAAATAATAATCTTCCTTTGGACCACACAGCAGAAGTTAAATATCTATCTATTCATTTGTATGTGTACGATCCATACATTGTATAAAGCACTCTTGATATTAACTAAGAAATTAATGTCAATGGACCTTTGGGTTAAATTAATGTAGAATTATATTATCGATTTTCATACTTACAAACATCTCGACTTCAGTGGCTTCTTAAATTAATAACATAATGAAAGTTTCAAGATATAATATAATATTATTTGTGTTTTTTGAAAATTTTATTTTTATTATTTTTTTTTTATCACTTATATTCTAATCACATTTATTGATTTCTGTATTTACAGTACATACCATTTCAAATTCTTAAAAGCAAAATACAAACAAATTTCAATGACAAAAATTTGCTTGTAATTGTGTAGAAAAAAAAAACTTTCAATAATATCAATGTTATTTAACAGATAGATGCCATTTGATTAAAATTTCGTGATAGGTAAAATGAGACATTTTACTGAATGGTGAACGATTAAATTTTATAATTAACAAATTTTTGGTGAAAATATAATATAGAATGAAATGGATAGCATTAAAACTTTCTGTATTTTAGAG
Organism: Catotricha subobsoleta; assembly: GCA_011634745.2. NCBI lineage: Eukaryota > Metazoa > Arthropoda > Insecta > Diptera > Cecidomyiidae > Catotricha > Catotricha subobsoleta. Next base: position 20,854 of record JAABKK020007691.1, read on the forward strand.
AGAATAATACCAAGAAAGACTTACTAACTAGAAATTTTAAATTGGCTTATTTCTTTCGAATTTATGTATTTTGTGATTTTTAAATTAAAAAAAAAAACGAAACAAAACAAACAAAAAACATTTAGTTGAAATTTGAATCGATTTCAAAAGTGAGAATTAGGCACGCGTTCAATCTTAACGCATTCAATAAAATTTTCCCAAATATAAATTACAAAGAATTGTTGTTTTCTTTTTTTTATTGAAACGTCATTGTTTTTCCATTGTGCATTAATGAAAAGTTCATAAACAAATATTAGAATATATTGTAAAAAAAAAGAACGATTGAATCAAAATTGGTGACTTTACGGTTATATTAATGTTATACAATTAATTACTATTTTACTCACATGAATATTTATGGCAATTATGATTAAAAATAATAATATTAAAATTAGAAAAAGAAAATCAAATTCAAAAACTAATTTGCGCATACTCAGTCTTAAATTAAACATACAATTTAAAGAATATTTTTTATTTTATTTTTTTATTTTTTCTTTATGTTTTCGTTCAACATTATACTTATTTAACAGTAAGGTAACTCACCTAAACAAAAATACATTCACTCGCATTTTTTTTATATTCATTTTTTCCTTATTTATTTTGGTAATTTTTTTTAAATTTCGTAGTAATTATTAAGTTATAAATTAAGCAAAATATTAATAATAAATATGATGGATATTAAATACATTTAATGCCATCACACAAATGTATATCAATGTCAAAAAGAGACTAACATCCAACCATCACATTAATAAATACGAATAAGGTCTTCATTCACTTCATTTGTCGCTTATTTTCATACCGAAAAATTCAAGAATAATGATGGACAAAGAAGATGAACAGAAAAAAAAAAAGAAAATAAAATGAACCGAAGACGAAGACGAAAAAGTAATGTTTTCTTATATACCGATTTCAGAAAGAATATTTCATATGGATAATAAAATAAATTGAGCACAATAAAAAGCCTACAGAAAGCGCAAGTGATAATAATGTTTATGACTTTATGAGTAACGATTTTTATATACATTACGCACAACATTTTTATATGTGAATTGTGAAAATAATTAAGTAAACGTTAAAAGCAGATATTATTATTAATAATTTGATTACTTATTTTACTTAATAGAGCTTCAGCTAAGTAAAAATATTTTCTGTTTTTTTTTTTTTTGTTCTTTCTTATTCTTGTTTATTTATTTGTTTGATCACACAAAATATCCGGTTTATTAATACATATTTTTGGTGATTATTTTTTTTTCTTCGGTATTCATTTTCTCTTTGCTTAATTTTGTATTTAATTTGAAGAATAAATAGTAAAAACATTATTTTTAAAACGTGTGCTAAAAATAGAAAATTTTTTACTTCAAAAAATTTGTTTTTTTTTTTCATTGTTTTTTAAATACATTTATTTTGACTTAATTTAATTTTATTCTCTACTTACTATCTTTTTTTAGTAATTTAGATAAACATCTGGCTATTAAGTTTTTTTTTTTTTTTGGTTTAGTTCATGTGTTTACTTTATATTACAAAATTAAACTAACTAAAAAGATTTGTGTGGTTTCTTATCAATAATTTCTAGCTAATTTGCAGAATAAATATGTAAAATTGCAAATAGAGAAAAGTTCAGATAACGATTTTTATTTATTAAATTTGCAATTGTTTTTTCCCTTTTTTAGAGACAAAGTCATGAAAATAAAATTCAGCTCGGATCAAAATATGCGTTCGCGAAGAGTTGTAATTTTTCTTCTGAGATAAAAAATAATAATTAAAGGATCCTTTTATCATGAGGTGGTATCATTTAAAACATTAAATATGACGTAAATTAAATATTTGGAATATCTATGAAATAATAAAATAAGTAGTTTTCTATATAGACTAAATATATTTTATATGAACAACAATTTAATCCAGAAAAACTATTTGATAAAGGCTCCCAAAAAAAATGAATAATTGCATAGTAAAAGTGAGTGCGTTTTATGGTTTCTATGTATTATCACTAAGAACAAATAATATCTTATATATGGAGATCAGTTAAACAAATTCATATTTTTACTATGCATTTACCAATTTTACTATATAAAAAATTTGTTGCGTTTGAAAACGTAGAAGAAACTCAGCAAACTAATCTGTTTTCTAGCAAAATATAAATGTAAAGATTAAATGGTAAGAATCGAATGATTCGAGCGCTTTCATGACAATAAATTCAGTATTTTTCGTATTATGGCGGTCCATTGAAATTGTGCAATATATTTTTCATTTTATTTCTGTAATACAATTGCAAAGTTTAAGAAAATTATGTCTATTCTGTACTCAGACTGAACCAATGCAAACTCGTAATAAACAAAAACAAAACAAAAAAAAATGTTGAAATACAATTATTATAATCTATTTAAATTTTTGAAGAAAATTTAATATAATTTTTTTTTCTTATTCGTTTTCTTTTATAATATTTATACAATTTTAATAAATTCTCAGTTAATTTGCTGATTTTTAAAGATGACAAGAATAAAAACATACAAGACAACGCAATGAGCAATTTTTTTGTTTTTTGTATCAATATAATTTCATCATTTAATTTAATGTTTCTTTTTATTTTTATTTATTTTTTTATTCAATTTCTTTTTTTTTCTTTTTTTGGTTTAATTTTTCTTTTGTCTTTTTTGCAAAATATATATACCTAGCTAGTGATTTATTATTTAATCTTATTTCTCATTAATCTTTAATGCTATTTTACTATTTAATTTTTATTTTACTTTTAATTTACTTTTATAATTTATAGAAAATTAAAATTGTGTTTTCATTTAAAAAAATATGTCAAATTGATGAGAATTAAAGAAACAAATAATTGAATTGAATCATGAATCAATCATTCGCAAAAATCTATGATGCAATTGAAATTGTAATTAATGAAAGCATAAAAATAGCCATAAAATTACCTGTGATAGTAATTTGTGACGATGAACCAAATGGAAATACTTTACTCAAGTCCATGCCAACCGATTCTCTTGATAGTGGCAATTCAGTTGGTTCATGTATTGGTTCACATGGTAAATGATTTACATCAATTGTAAGTAATTCAACTGTTTCTCTTGTAATATCTTCATCAAATCGATCCAATTGATTATGAATATTGCCCAAATCATTTTGTAAGTCATCATAGTCGGTAGGATTATTACGTGCTGATATTTTATAGTTCAAATGATTTTGGACTCCGTTTGGTGGATTTGTCAGCTCCAATGTGCATGTTATACGTTCGAGAGTACGACGCAGGTCATTATTTTTAGTACGATTACGTAGCTCAAATACCCACTTAAGACGACACTCGCATATAAAACGGTTTTCTGAAATGTCACAAAACAAAAAAGAAATAGAAGAAAATAAGAAATTATATTCAATTATTTTATAAATATTAGTCTACTTAAAAAAAAAACAACGAAGAATTTTCATAAAAATTAAATGAAAAGATAAAAAAAAGTTGTTTTTTTTCCTTATTGTTTTTTTTTTGTGGAATTATAAATAAAGGTAGATATGATATGGCAGTTAATAATATACTGCTGTACCGGGGATTAATTTTTGTTTAAAAATTCTATTAATAAAAGAAATAGAATTCTCTAAAAGTATGACGTCGAAAATATAAAAATTAATCTTCTATGAGAGTGAACACAGGTCTCGGTTTGGTATTTCAATTTTTATATTCAATGACATAAAAGTATAAGTAAACGAAATTCTTCTAAGTATCCATCTATCTATATTTCTATATTATTTTACCGTCTAAAAATGTAGAAAAAAAAATATACTTGCCGCAGTCGAAAGTATTTTTTTTTCTGCGAGAAGCTTAAAAGCTTACAACGAATTTGTTATGAAATAAGTCTGGCCTTGTATAATAAATATCAAAGGAGAATATGATAGATTGGAACTTAAAACTCTATGTAGAATAATATATTTATGATATTTTATTCTACGAACATATATTTTATTGATAAAATATTAGGGCTATCGCTATAATAAGTATAAGTAGGTACTATAAAGTACATATTTCATACATAGATTTATTTCATCAATAAAATATTATGCTTTAAACGGATTTTATATTCATTTAGAATACAATATTAAGTACGTGATTGATATACAGAGGAATGATAAGTAAATGGAACAAAGCTTTTCACTTTTACCTGTCGTCCCATTTAATATCGATTGTTAACCATAACAAAGGTATTTCACATTAGATGCACAAGTTCTTTTTGTAGGACGGATACAATTTAAAAGATGACAGTTATTTTTAAAAACACGCTAGGGTAATTTTCATAAAAGTCCCTATTTTGACCAAAAATCAAGATACGGTACCTAATTATTTTTTTAAATTTTTAAACTCAAGGTACTTTATTCTCCACTTCTTTCTATCCACATATGTGGGTACAGGTATATTCTGTAAACTTATGATTTAAAAATGAAATATTTTGTTTTTATCGAAGAATCATTAAACAAAAAAAAGGATATTTCATATTCGTCATAAGTTTGAGTTTAAATACCTTCAACTCCATATCAAATCTAATTCAGATCTATAGTTCTATCAGGTCTGAAATCAGAGTTTTCTCAGTCATTCAAAAATGACTTTCAATACTATTTTTTTTATTTACTATATATTCGTCGGCTGAGAGTTGTTTTGTCGCACATCTATTTTTCTTTGAAAGGAAAATAGACCTTAACGATATATACATAAGGATGTGCGACAAAACAACTCTCAGCCGACGAATTGTACTTTCTGCAAATCGAAATATTTTGTAAGTTACAATATATCATACACGCCACACATATTATTTTGCTTCCAATTGATATTAAACTTATTGTGTTGTCGTGTATTCGAAATGCGTGAGCGTAGCTATTGATTTTAAAATAACATAAATAAATGATAATAAAATTATTTAAATATACCGCATGACTCATTAAAAAGACATATTATAGTTTATCCAAAACATTTATTACAAAGTCAAAATATCAAATTTATGATATTATACGTGTTGTAATAGTTTCCTTCTTTTATGTTAGTTTTTTTTTCGGTTTGTTTTTATAAAAGTTCATAAAATATCTTAAATCGAGATTAAAGTTTTATTGAAAATAGAAACGTAGCGATCAATAAAGTTTTATATGCGATAAAAAGAAAGAAAAAAGAACATTTTACGTGTATAAGAGAATTATTATTACCCTATATTGGGCCCTAAATTGCTTGAAGGTAAAGTATAAGTATTAAAATGTTCAGTTTTTTATTGGAAAATAAGTCTTATCAATATTAATTACTGTAAGTGCAACTAACATGCATTCAGATAAGAACACTAAAGAGAATTATGGAAGTTAAAAAAAAAGATGGTTCAATTTGTTTGCTCTATGCTTTCTATGCTAATATTTACTACAAGTACAAACACATAGTATATATGCTATTTAATTTTAGGGAAACAAATGATATGATCAGTAAAAAATTCAGAATTTTATTCTAATTCATTTATTCGGTCATCCAATTGTTTCCATTCAAAAAGCGGATCTTGATCATAGCATATATTACAATTATAATAGCCATTATTTCATGTACAGAAACACTTTGTCCATTTGAAAATATCCAAATATCTTTGAATCTATTTTTAATCAAACTGAGCAATATCCCTGAGAAATTATGATTGAAAAATTAATATTTCGTCGAAAAACAATTTAAAGTAAATTTCATTTGAAGATTTTCAAAAATCCAATTACGAGTAAATAACTATTTTAGACTAGCCGGACAAGATATTTTTGGGAATAGAAAAAAATAGTTTATTTAAGCAGCTGCCGGTAACATGGATATGGTTGATAAATGATTGATTACATTTTATAAATTTATAAAATGTATAAAATAAATTATACTGTTGAGAAGTCCAATTACATTTTCTCGGATTTCAAAATGCTGCATTTGTAATATTTCTCTTTGATATTTTTCATAATAAAGGCAATTTTTAACAATCAAAACCAGAATATTCTTTATTAAATCTTAAATATTTAATAAATTGCATGATAATAAAAACAACAACAGCAAAAAATGTTGATTGTGCAACAAAATAACATTATTTTTGTACGTATGAAATTTATGCAAAGAACAAAAAAATTAATGTAATTTTTTTTATTAAAAATCTTATTAAAAACCTATTGAAGCAGAATAACTTAATAAAAAAAAATACATAACTCTTCTGCACTTCTTTTATTTGTAAACTATATTTTATTAATAGAAAAAATTCCATTAAAAGGAAGATGGTTATTTGTTTTGGTGTTTTTTTTTTTATTATTTTGGTTTTTTTTAAACTGCCCTATCTATAAAATGTAAAACACTAAAATGCTGTAGTCTGTCTGCTCTTTGTGCATGTCTACCGTTTACCGTTTATATATCAAAGATGAAAGAAACAACAAAACTCTTGTATCCAAACAAAAGTAACATGTGCTTGCTTGTGTTGTGGTATATTGTTGTGTTGGGTTTTATTTTAATTTTTTTTTTAATTTTTTCTTTCTTTTTGGGTAGCAAGGGTTCTGCCGATATTACTAGGGTCGATACATTGTTTTGTTGTTTGTTCTTGGTGATTTTAGATATGAAAAATTAATTCATGTGTTAACGATTTCTCAATTGAAGCATACTGCCACTGATGTACTAAAATACAGGTAATTTGAAATTATTTTTCTTGTTATCAATTTTTTATGTTATTATTATCGTTTTTCCTCTTGAATTCATACATTTTATATTTTGTTTTTTTTTGGTTTATAGAAATATTACATATATACCGAAAAAAAAAATAACGTTGTTGGTAATTTTATTAAAGAAATTTATAGGACAAGATTGCGAAATAATGAAAAACAGAAAAAAGAAAAAGTTATACAATATTGTAATATTATTAATAGCGACTTATGTGAAACGAGATATTTTGTTTTTCTTCTATTTGCTATTCTCTTCCAACTTATATTTGGAATATATAACGAGCGAAATTTTACTGCTTTTCACAAATAGATGTATATCTTCTACTTATGTTCTCGAACCGAAACCTGTCTGGAACAGAAATTCTTATTTCCCGTGCTTTGATTAGGGGAGTGGTACGACAAATCTAAAAATTAGTATTGGGCGGAGTAGAAGACCCTATAAAACCATTTTGAGAAAATAATAAATATTCTCGGTGTAAGTAAAGAAGAGAAAAGAAACGTAAGAAAAAAAAAATTATTTCCTTATTTCATTGTATTAACTGTGCGTTTATTTCATTTTAGACAATATTTGAACTTCGGTTTTAACATTTTACCAACAAATAGGTAAAAAAAAAAATCATATATAGGCTTGCTTGGAATAAGAAAAAAAATGAGGTAAAAGACATATTTTTCGATAAAATTACATCCATGAACTTTAGTGTTTTCGCATTTTGTTTTGTTTTTTTTTTTTTTAATTTTATTTATACATATCGTCTTTGTGTTTATTTAAACATTATCTTATATATATTTTATACAAGTTCAGAAACATAAAAGCAAAACGAGGTTTTTCATTCGTACAAAAGAAAAGTTTTAGTGTTGAATAAAGAAAAATACAAGTTATATGTGCGGCCTCTGAGACATTGTTTTTCTCTTCCGATTTTTTTTTTATTTTATGCAGAGATGTAATCAACTGACTATCTGCACAACATATTATTTTTCTATATCAGCTATGAACTGAACAATAAATACATATGTATCTGTAACTATATTGTATATGTTTGAATGAAAGAATTTTAATTAAATAAATATGTTTTTTTTTTCTGTAGGTAGGTAGGTAGGTAGGTAGGTATATTTTCTTTCAGTATATCATTTCGTTTGGTAAAAAAAAAAGAAAAAAAAGAATAGAATTACTTCGGTAATGAATTAACAAACTTTGTTTTTCTTTTTTAATACGCTTTTCAGTCTTCATACATAAACACATATTCCTTTCTGTTTTTATTTTATATCGTAAAGTTGTGAATAGACAACACTTTGTTCGATGTAAAAGTAGTAAACAATACTAACATTTTGTCTAATGATTTGATTTCAAATTGGAAAATTTGTGTGAATTAAGTTAAATAATTAATAACAATTAATTCATTAATTATGTTCTTATAGTTGAAAAAATTAGTGGGTATATAATAAACAAACTTAATTTAAGGGTTTTCCTTTTATTTCAATGTAGATTATTTTAGAGGTTGTACAAAGTTTAGCGCTACACATAAATTTTGGTGTGGACAGTACGATGCAAAAATGTAGAATAACAATTTCATACGTGAAATCTCATGAAACCAGATTCTTACATACGATGTTCCGTTTATTTAAATAATAGTAGACTATCTACAATCCTCTGCACTCTACAATAAGAAAAGGATTACCATTACCATTTCTAGTAAAACTAATGTTCAAATCTTGTAAAGCATGAAATTAATCAATTTGAAAAGCACAACTCCAGTAAAACTGACAAAAAATGAAAAAAAAAGTTTCATGTTTATTGTTTATACTTAGTGTTCTTTTGCGAAAAATCTTTATAAACATAGAATTTATCACTATCAACAAAAAAGTAATACGAATAAATAAATATTTATCATAGTTTTATATTAAAAATAAATTTAAAAAAAAATATTTTGGAACCACATTTTTATATTTTAAAATGGTACAAAATTCTGTTGAATTTGGCGCAGTCAAGAAATATAGTGCACAAGAACTTTTTCCTCTGAATCCCGTAGAATTTTTTTCAAAATGATTTGTTGTACAAATTTGTTTGCCCCTCTATTCAAGTCATAAAACGTGCACGAGAATATTGTATTTTGCAAAAACTAAAAAGAGCGCTCTTATAATGTCAATAGTTTTCTTTACATTTCCATTATTTTTTCCATTTATATATAAATAGAAAAAGAGAACAAAATAACTTAATTAATGCTATTAAGTTGTACCTCTTCAGAAATAGGAAACAATATAAATGTTTTAGAAGTGTGAGAAGAAAAAAAAAACTGCGTAGGAACGTAAGTACTTACTAGATAATTAATAAATAATTGTGATAACATAATATTATGTTGTATATAAAAAAAAATACGTGCTACCATTCAACACTTGATTATGTTTCTCTCCCTCATTCATAATCATCGCATATCACCTCTTAATGTATATAACAAACGATGTGTGTACGGTAACATGATTTGATTATATTATTTTATTAACGATACGCGTGTAAATTTTGACATCCTTTCCTCAATACCAATGTAATTATCTTTTCCCAGTGCGTGTGAATGTGTGCGTTAATTATAATAAAAAATTCATTTTAATTACGTTAGAATTGTAAATGATGTTGAATGGTAAGTCTAATGGTGATATCATTTTAAGTATAAAGTACTGACTTCAATTGTCATGAATCCTTCATTCTCGTATTTTCGAATAAAAAAGAAAACATATTTTATAATTAAAGTAAGTTATCAATTAGTGTGTCCAAGTGTTTTTATATTTATTGTCACACATCAAAATAATATATTTCTTTTTATAAAAAATATTGTGGATATATATGTAGGAAGTTTTTCAACATTTCAACAAATTCTATATCGCTTCAATGTTTTCATTCGACATATTGTGAATAAAAATAAAATAAAATAAAATAGTTTCCATATTTTCATGTTTCAGATATTTTCTAAATCTTTTAGTTTATTATTTATCTTCCATTCGCATTGATTTTATAATACAATTATATACAATTTAATTATAAATTCGAATATTATGTTAACAAAACTTTTCCATTTTACCTTTTGTTAATCTTTAATTTTCAATTAATTTATTTGTTTGCCAACTTTAATTTAACTAGAACATTGCAACTAATAAAATAGCTATTATTTTCTTCTATATTTCGATAATGTTAACAACTTAAAATAAACTATGTTGCTTAATGCCTATTACATTTTGGTACTTGGGTCTTTGGTACTATTTACCAACTTGCAGAAATACATATACATTACAATATTAAGCAGATAAAAAATGATTTCTATAAAAAAACATTTCTGGATTTTATTATTGTGAAAGTAAAGCCATTTCGAAAATAAGAAATAATCTACACTTTATTTTATGTTATTATGCATGTTGCATGAATAGATACTATTTTCCCGGATCTGACTGTTTTATATGTTCTTGCGGAGTACATAAAATTTTTGTTAGTTCAGTACAATTTAAGGAAAAAGACTGCATGCAAGTACGTACACAAATTTTATTTTTATTTTTTCATACTAAGATAATAGCAGCAGGTCGGAAGGTGTATGCATAAGTCGATAAGATTCAATTAGATATTTTTAATGTTCATGTAAAATAAATAGCATTCGTGAATAAGAATGTTAATACATAATAATTAAGAATAGAATTGTAAGTTATAAACAATTTGGCATAAAACCATCGGTTTTAATAATTCAAAACAAGTTTCGAATATATAATTGTATTAAGAAAAAGCTTTTCAAAAAGGATTTCAATAGAACGAAAAAAATATATTTTTCCTAAGAGAATTAATAGAAATAGCTCTTATCTGTTATGCCCTGAATACATTTCTCAAAAACTTCATTAATTTAAATATATACATCTAACGAGAATCTTAATTGAATGTTATGTCCCATTGGCCAATTGCGCTATACTTATACGAAAAGGAGATGTAGACGCGACGTGAAAAGAGTAATAGTTATAGTCTAGAAATGTGTACATAAATTTAAGAAAATATAGTATGTTCAACATAGACGGTGTATATGAAAAATGCTAATGGGTGCTCATGCAAAACGAATAAAATTGGAGCTTATGCAAAGAAAATTTCACCATTGAATATGTTCAAAATTATAATTTTGTAAAATGGGTGGGTTTTGGGTCAATTATATATAATTAAGGTAGGCTGAAGATTCATTGAATCGTCGCATCATTTTGCCATACCATTGTACAAGTAAACTGTGATGACGTCCATAGCATCGTAAAAGAATATTGACATAAATATAATTATAATTAAATAACCATTTCCAAGGATTGATATAAGTTATAGGAAACGGACTGTGCTGCTTCCTAAGAAATAATTTACAGCAAAAAAGAAAAAAAATGATAATGTAAAATGAATTGATCAATTGTAACATTTGCTTTAGGAACACCTATTACTTGGCGCCGCACCGTTCATGTTTTCCCTATTATACAATATATATATATATGTGAACAATGGGTTATAAAACATTATATGATGAGATAGAGTATGCAGCTAAGGTAAGTTCAGACCTGAATATAATATTAAACGATGCTATAGTGTTATTACTGTACCATAAACTTACGATATATTTACTTCATATTTAGAATAGTGCTGCTGGACCTTTGCAATCATTATTATATGTTGTACTAGGAAAATCAGTTGTAAGTTTTTATTAGTTTAGGTTTAGATTTTAGTTTATATTTGTTGGTTTAGTTGGTTATAATTTTATAAATTATATATATGATGGCAGAAGAAAAAGTTTATTGTGTACATTTATCTCATTTAGGGGATTGTTATTATAGTTGTTGTAATAATTTGTGTTGGTACTTATGCTTGTGCATATTATAAATTGTTATGAATGTGTACATTGTACACACAATGTATATTCGGTTATTTTCTGTGTAGAGAATGTTGAGCGGTTATATTTATTGTTTTTAGAGTAATCAAATGTTTATATACATCCTGTGTACTTACTTACCTATCTACCATTTTATATAAAATGCATTCCAAGAATAGAGTTATGAATTTCATAATTTTACATTAGTTTATATTTTAAATGAACTTTACTATTTGATAAGATAAACAAAAATATATTGTGTTGGATGTCAACTTAGAATATATTTAGGATAAACATATTTTCATAGAAAGGTTTAAGTTGAATACAATTTAGATAAAAAAATTATGTAATTAAAAATTGCAATCATTTAATACGCATAGACAGAAGCCGGCGTCTATTTTTGTATATTCATCAAAACTCATTATAGTAATAATATAAAAGTAACTAATAGCCGATGCGCTGCCACAGTTGACTAAACTGTAAAAAAAATTAAATAATTTATAGGATTTTTATTGATTTTATGTTCCCGATACATTCGTTTTTTAAATAATATTTAAATAATAAAAAACGGTTAGCGACCATCCACCCATGAAAAATCATTGGTTCGCTAGTCTAAGCTAATAGCTATTTAAAAAAGAAACTAGTGAATAATGCGAATCAGTCACCGAAAATTTCAAGTCAATGATTGAATAATACCAGACGGATAGTAAATATATTAAATATCAGGACTTTGTATTGGAAAATATTACTGTTTCTTAAATCTAATAAACTAGATTGAGGACTCTTATGCAATACATCATATATGCAGACCATAGCTAATAATTAACTTAATGAAGCATGAAAGTTTGAAACATGACGACCTATGAATAACTATTTTTCAACTGTAGTAACCGTTTTAACACTTTATGCAATCAATTTAATAAATAAATGATTTTCGATAGACCTCTCGTAAGTAAAATTAATCATCGATTTTGTCGAAAATAATAAAATAAAATAGAACCATATTTCATATACAAATATTTATAATCAATAATATTTTTTTTTACATAACGCTTAATTTAATTAATGAATACAAATACTTTATTATTATAATTTCGTTAAAGTTATAAGTTAGAAATGTAAATAATAAGTTTTCTTTTAATATTTATTATCAATAATCATACTAAACATACATTTGTTATAATCAATTAAATATCGATCGGCTACCAAACATTTATATTAATAGTGATATCTAATTAACTATAATTACATAAATAAATACACATAAAAAAAAAAAAATAATAAATATGTTTAACAGACCAATAATAATTATATAGATTCTAATCCAAATAAAAATACCACAAGCACATACTGAAGTTTCATTTCGATAGATAATTTATTTTCACATAACAGAAATTAAACATAATATTTGTCAACCCGATTGCATAAAATGAGTAAATAATACATGAGATCGTTATTTTATAGACAACGTTTGGTAAACTAATTATATAATATGTTTTCTATATATACTCGTATACCTATATTTTATATATATTATTGTAGTTTCGGTACGAATATAATTTCACTGAATGTAATCGAATTTATGTAATTAATGCTTTTATATAAATTAAAAATGTTATTATGGTTCGATCATATTAATATGTATATTGTATACACATTTTATTGAACACAAAAAGAAAAAAAAAAACAAAACAAAACAAATATAAAAAAGAAAAATTATATTATATTTTGTCATGATATTGCGTGGTTGTATGCGGTGCACGGCTATTGATAATTTTAGGGTTTACTTTGCAATAATATGACCACCGAACGAAACGTAATCGAATGTACATAAAAATAATTATTCTAATAATAATGAAAATTAAATATTGAAAAGATATGAATATCTAATAACATATTTTTAATTTTTTTTTTTTTTTAAATGTTTGTTTTTAATATAAAATGAATAATGTATGTTTACCAAAATTGAATATAAATTTAATACTATATTGATAAGTATAAAAAAACAAACCGAACAGAATGGAAGGAGGTTCGCGCTTACCTTTTTTCTTCTTTTTTTTTTTGTGTATTATTATTGAATGATTGATTGATTGTATTACTGAACGGTTGGTTAATTGATTATATGTTTATTTGTCATAATATATTTTTATAAATTATAATTCTTAAAATTAATTGATTGTTTGGTTGTATAATGGGACTGTAGCCTAAAATGACCACACACATTTATGTAAATATATTTTTCTTTATTTTTCTTTACTTTATGTAATCAAAGAATGTTTACTAGATGAATTTCAAATTTTCAATGGTTTACCATTACGATATATATATCGGTTATTGATCAACCGAATCAAGCATGTTATTCTTAATCTCAGATAACATATAACACGCTCATAATCCTCTTTCCATTTAAACTTAATAGCGGCTATCAGGCGAACTACGATTCATGATTTCATATACATTATACCATAGTAAAATTTTAACATTGATTATTATTTCAATTTTTTTTTTATTATTATTATTATTTTATGAATATTTCCGACATTTAATTGTGTGTATGACGCGCTCTGATGATTTGTTCGATCATTTATTATGTTTTTTGTTTTTTTTTGTATTATTACATGAAAAACTCATAAATAGTTAAATCTAGGTAATATAAAAAGGTTCAATAAACTACTGAAAAAAAAGTAGGTAGGTAGCCGTGGTAGGGTAGCAGAGCGACAGATCCGATTAAATCGATTGACTAAATTAAATATATTAAATAGACGAATAACTACTAATTTTATTTTTTTTCATTTATCTATAAATTGGATCAAAAACATGTCATACTGGTTGATTCGATTTCCTGTCCAAATAATAATTGAAAATGAAAATGAAATAATTTCTGTATACTTGAAAAGCAATAAATTGAAAATTCTAACGATTATTGATAATTTATCTGTACATTTCATTGTAAATGATCACTCATATCATTAATTCAATTAAATTTATGCATTGACATTTATGAAAAAAAAAAAAAAAGTTTTTTGTTTTGTTTTTTTATGAAATAAATTTCTATTTATATCCTAGCTCGTAAAATTGTTGAATTGTACAGTCTCAATTAACTTGTAAATCGGGAACTTTTGCAATAATAATTATTGTTGTTTATTTTCTAAATAGAAAACATATAAACTTTTTATCAGCAATACTCAAACGTTAATAAAATCCACCCACCCAAGCATAAGTCGGACATTAATTACGTAAAACTCTGTTCATTTAAGTCATTATAGCTACTTATGGTACGTATATGGATTTGTTTATGTGTACTAAAAAAACATATAAGCGCTCATTTTCCATTGCTTTCGAAAAAGGAAATGTATAAAATCCAAACTATAATATTTTATTATTCATTTGAATAACTAATGCGGCTTATACGGATTTTATTTTAAACGTTTACCAGTGAACAATAATAATATTTTATCATAATAACAATCATTTTATTTATATGATGATGATGATGGTCTTTAAAAATTCATTTGAACAACGTTCTCTGTATAGCCATATCCATCAATGTATTACTAGTATTATTGAATGTCCATCGCAATACATCAATAAAAAAAATGTATATAGTATACGATTGATAAAGGCAAAGAGTCAAATATCTAACTATTATAGAATTTAGTTGGGTGTATGAATAAATTTTTATCGATATCATCATTACATTGTTATTGTATTGGAATGTTTGACTATTCAATCGTTATAATATGTCTAGTCTTAACATATCAACATGAATATATAAATATTGTTGAGCTCAAAACTATAATAACAAATAATGAAAATATAATAAAAAATTAAAACGTTTATGTCATGTCGCATGTTTTGGTACATAACAAAATAACCTCCTAGGGTATTGAAGCATAATAAATCGTACATTGTGCACTCCAATCTCTTTTTCTCTATTATTTTTATTATATTTTATTTTATTTATTTTTTTCGTTATTTATAGGACTTAGTAACCGTATTGCCTGTTGTTGGTGTTGTTTTTCTTTTCTGTTTTGTTGTTGTGGCGCAGATATAAGGGAAACGAGAGTAAAAAAAAAACGAATAAATAAAATAAAAGTGTGAAAGTGTCACTTCCTTTTATGGCCAATCTTCATAGGATAATTATAAATAATGTATTGAGCTCATTTGCAGCACATTATGAAACAGTAGAATGATATATATGGATGACATTATATTAGAAAATTAATTAATTTCATCTAGGATCAGTTTTATAATTTAAAACATTAATGGATTTTAAAGAATTTAACCGCTCGTTCATCCACTCCAAAGTGTACACAAAATAATTGTATTAAAAAATTAACGGCATCGATAAATTGTTGTTTGCCATAAAGCCTTTTGCTTTAAGAAAACCTTTCCAGCGACCTTAATCCTTTTTCATTTTCCAACTGACAGTATAAAAAAAAAATTGCTTTATAAATCTCTTTTATTCAGAAGTACCATATATTCACAAGCCTAATAGGGAATTATGGAGCTTTCAGTTGATTTTTGTATGAATTGCTTTCAACGATTTTGTGTAGAAATTATTCGAAGAATATCCTATTTTTCTCCATTAAATCTATGGTGTCGGTTCAATGAAAAAATTAGTACATTTGAATAACCATAAGCTGTATACGCTGTATACATATTGCTTAAAATATAAAACTAATCACTCGAAACAAAAAAATTATCAACAATTCTACAAAAACCTTGAAATATTAAAAAAAAAGTATACACCAAAAAAAAAATTAATAACGATGGCGTCATTACTTTTCTTAAAATTTATAATTATTTGTATCAATAATCATTTCTGAAAACGTCATGAACCATCCGAAGCCAACCATACATTTCATTTCACATTAGAATAGAATTAATTTTCATTTATACATCAATTTAAAATTATAATGACAATATAATATAATTATAAATTATAATATAAAGAAATAAATCGATAGATTTTAATCTAGTCTAGAGCTACGAACATAACAATGAATAAGGACGTACCTGATATAGACAAGACACTTGATGTATTATTAACTAAATTATCCATAATTGGTAGAACATTATTGTAGGTTAACGTTTCAAGTAAATTATTATTCAAATTTAATGTGGTTACGGCTGGCACACCACTAAATACGCCTCCATCCAAAATTGTTAGTTTGTTGTTTTCCAAATTAAGGATTCGTAAATTATTTAAGCCATCAAATGCACGTTCAGAGAGTCTCTGCAAAACAATAATACAGGAAAAAAAAATATGTAAGAAACAAAACAATCAAAGAAATAAAATAATCAAAGAAATTAGTAAATAAATGGAAATTTTTATTTTATGTACAGAAAAAAAGAAGAAAATATTTATTGCTTTCTATTTGTACAATTTAAATGTAAATAAGTGAATAATATTTATTCAATTAGTGAATTTAAATTCTATACAATAAATTTAATTGATTAAAAAAAAAAAAAAAGAAAAAGAAAACAAACAAACAAGTAAAGAAGAAAGAAATGGAATAATATCGTAAGTACCACCTACGGGCACTTAGAAAAAGCAAATAGTAACTCTCGCAATATCCATTTTATAGATGAAGAATTGAAGAATATAGTGAGAAATATAAAAAAGATCTTTTTATTTTTATAATACGAACAAAGTTTTATGCATTTTTTTTTCAATTTTACCTTTTTTCCAAAGTTTTATTAAATTAAGTAAATTATAAGATTAAGTTAAAATTTAAATATATATAATACAATTTAAAATGTTTATGAAAGAAAATTTATTATCTGATGCAGGTAAATGTAATAGTAAATATTTATAAATCTTTATTCACATCATTATATAATTAAGTCTTCAACAGAGCAGTTCAAATAAAAATACTGACATCAGGTTAACGTTTAATTATTTATTAAGGTTGCTTTAAAGTTTCTTTTCCATCGACTTAAAAAGTTTTATATTAAATATTAGGAAACAGAAACTTTTTAACAGAAAATTAATGAATAGAAGAAAAACTTTCAAATAGTAAAAAAGTGTATTTTCAGTAAAAAAAATGTATTTACTATTAATTTAAATAAAAAAAAGTTCATACCTCAAGATTATTACTGTATAAATCCAATTCCTGTAAACTCCATAATTCTGCAAACACTGTATCACCGAGTGACTTTAAATTATTAAATGACAGGTCAAGTTGTTTTAGATTTCCTAATCCTTTAAATATATCTCGTGTTAAAGTCGATAATAAATTTTCATTTAATTTCAATTTGCTAAGATTTGGCAGTTCAGTAAACATGTCATTATGCAAATGGCTTAAATTATTTTTGGTAAGAATCAATTCAAACAGTTGTGGTAAATGGACAAATGCATGCTGATCGATTGTAACAATTTGATTTTCCTCGAGATTCAATACTCTGAGTGTTATATGATTTGAAAATGAATGTTCATCTAACACTTCTATTTGACATTTTACCAATGAGATATTTTCTAATTTTGTTAAATTGCTAAAAGCAAATGATGGTATTTCACGAATATTAGCATACGATATTGACACAGTATTTAATTCTCTTTGATTTTTAATAATATCAGATGGTAGATATCCCATAAAACCATTTCGTGTTATTGTTAATGCAAAATGTTTTATATTTGGGTGTAAATTGAATGCATACCAAGCTGGATCCGATTGTGAAAATTCAGCATGTAATACCCAGCAATCAACTTCCGTTACCGTTCTTTTATAATTATTATCAAGAGAACAATGACATACAAGTTTCATGTCTATATCTTTCGAACATAAATTATTATTATTTGATTTATCTCGTCGTCGTGGTGCTGCTCGATCACGACTTTCAATCGAACAAACGATGCATAAAATTACAAATATCAATCCAATATTTCTTGTCAGCATTGGCGTCATTTTGGTCCCCTTCTGAAACAGAAATTTATTTCATATTTAACATTGTTATTACATTTTGCTATATCGAAGAATATGGTTTGATTGGGTGCGTATAGGTATTAGGGGTATTATATTATAAGTATATTGGGGATTAGATAAATTGAAATAAAATTATTTTATGGCTTTTTTACGAGTAGAAAAAGAAAAATAAAAAAACTAAAAAAAAAAATTATGTTTCGAATTCGATTTTGAAATCAATAACATTTCAGAGTTGTTTTGTTTTTAAACAATATTTGGAATTTTTAAATAACACACAAAAATAAATGAGTGGCTTAATTACATTTCGGTACGTAAAAAAATTATAATTATTTGAGGCATTTTAATGATGTACTCTGACTATACTGATTCAATTAATTTGAGGAAATTCGCATTAATAATTCATTAAAATTCACAAAAATAATAATTATGTTTTAACAATTTCACAATAATGACAGTGACAGAAATATGTTATATGCAGAAAATATTTCAATAAAAATTTCTATAGTTATATAAAATTAATACTATTATTATAATTGAGCAGTGAATTCAATTTGTGTATTTTCAGGATAATCATTATAATAAATATGAGGAATAACAATAATAAATATATATACAAGAAAGAAACCTAATATAGATTTAAATAATATTTTACTATTAAACACATCCAATATTTTCATACTAAACATTGGTTTTAATCTATTGCATTAAATGAATAACAAAAAAAAAAAAAAAACTCTATGTTGTTATCGATTTAGTCACGAAAAGTGCATATTACTTATTTTTTGATAGGTAACATTGCTACCTGATCTAGATTAAATTACAGCAATTTTGTGACTTCATCAATAATAGATTGAAAATACCTTTATCCAATAATATAACGATATTTCATAGGATGAGGAGGGGTGCGAGAGGGATATAAAAAGCTAATCTATAAAAGAATTGTTTAGTAGGTAAAAGGTATAAAAGTTGGATATATTTAACGTTAAATAATTAATTCTATTACATTATTTATTTAAAACGTAAAGGAAACAAAATACAAAATTGGACTACAGCGATGTACCTATTTAATGGTATCGTTTAATAGACATTCATGTACAAAGTTTATAAAGTCTTTTCATCAATAATATATTGTTTTGTTGAGTGAGTTGTGACTGTGAGTTTGTAACTGTAATGACAATAAGACAGTCAGAGGGGTTAGAATTACATAAATATTTCCTTTTATGTCCAGCAATTCAGTAGATAATATTAAGTCTTCAAATACACAGGGAAATGAGTCATCAATCCAGGCTGGCGTTTTTTATGATTTTTTTTTTCTTCACAAACATTAATTTGAGGGAATTTTCATATTTTAATGATTAAGTAAAACATAATTTATGTTTTGTGCAATTTACAAATATTTTCAAAACAAATTATTTTTTAACGATAATTTGATAAAAAAAAAAAAGATTCTAAACAAATTTATAAACATTATACAATGTCACTCTAGAAACACAACTTTCAATAAAATATGCATAAAAGTTTGGCTTACTGCCAGATTGAATATATTTTCAACTCGTTTTTAATGTACTGTAAAATGCAGGAAGTTATCTAACATCAATATCCTTAAATTCTCTTCTTTTTTTTTCGACAATCTATGGCTATGGGTATACTTATGTTAATTGCATATTACTGGAATATATCAAAGGACACATGGTCACATCCCACATCATGTCACCTGCTGTTTAAAAGTAAACTAAAAAAAAAAAAAACGTTGAAAAATTGTGTATAAAACATTTAAAACAGCATATTTTTCTACCTATTGATTTTACAATTACAGCACCATTAACAGCATTGCATTGAATGGAAACAGGTGGCTGACACATTATGAAGCCTTATATTGAAAAACAATATCATATTGAAAAAAATAAAGTAAAATAAATATTCTGTTATATATTACAATATATATTCCTATGCGACAATGCGTAATCTTGTCGAAGAGTTAAGAACACATTATCTACATATTTCCCTATTGAAACTACGCTTGATTGATTATTCAATATTTTTATGGTGAAAAATTGTGAAAACAGCTGACAGTAAACTTATCAAAATCTTAAATGTATTATTATTTTCGTATATTCTATATCAATATATTAAACTTGATAGGATGTTGATGTTATACCCTATTACCAATAATACAAGAATCATATTTATGTCACATAGCGAAATAAAAATAGATATAATAATATAGATCTGGTATATTCAAATGAGACATGACTGCTGCGTGCTTACTAGGAAATCTGGGAATTGTTATAACACCTTCATATTATTATGAGATGAAGGAAGGTAAAGTTAGAAGCATGCATACATACATAAAGCACATGAGAAGTAGAATTTACAATCAAACAGTAGATAATTCGTATTGCTAGATGATTTACCTGTTAACCGGAAGCGTTATTATGTATCTGATTTTATAACATAAAATATTATTATGATCGTTATAAGAAGGTAGGTTGGTAACATCTGGTTGGTAGTATCATATATATTGAATGTATAACAATATATATATTTGTATATCTAATAGATTGAGAGTATTATATGTATATAGAAGTGATAGATAAAAGTTAAAATTATTAACTCAAAAATTTGCATCATGTGAAAATTTAGTTTGCAAATGATTTTCGTATGCCAAGTCACAATTTCAATATTTGCTATTTGCATAGCTTTGATGCATTATGCACAATAATGCTTTCAGATTTTAATATTTATGTAGGCACCACGTAATTTTGTATAAATACGTTAGCATTAAAGTAGAAATACAGGGTAATACAGGGTATATATTGCCGAAAACATTTTTTCTTTCCCAATTTTTTTTTTTTTTATATTTTATATACATTTATTTAAAGGGGTTAAACATATATGGTTTATATTTGATATCTTCATGTGTCTCAAAATGATAGATATTTTCATATTGAGCTCAACGCATTAACTAATTACCATTATTATTTTTATTTTCAACTGTATACTCAACATAGTCTTTCTTAATTATTCAAAGGGAACTAATAAGTACTTGATTATTCGCATCAATCAATATTTTTGTACAAAGACAACAAATAGGTGAAGTTCCATGTTCCAATCATTTTCATTATGACATTTTCCAACCATTTGCTCTATGAATATTGTCCCCTCAAAACTTAAAAAAATATCTGTTGACACCCTTTTAAGAGGAAAACTGAATTTTATGCCATTTATAGTTCTGTGTTTCACAAATAGAAAACTGAATATAAATACCCATAGCTTATAATTTTTCTATAAATATGGTGTTCGTTTGCCAAAATTTGTTTGAATATATTTGGGAGTTACATAAATGCTCTTAAAGTAACAAAACAAACAGAAAATCAAGAACAAAATCGAAACGCTTCACCGATTACGTTGTCAGATTATCCCAGTCTAAAATGCATTTTGAATTATTTTAATTATAAATAGGTGCTTTCGCGAGTTCATCTATTGATCGAAATTTTTTATTGTATATTTTATACGGTGTGTTTCAGTTATCCTCTAACTGAATCAAACTTACACCGAGTGATCTAGTTTCATATGTAGGAGCGTAGGACAGTTTAGCTGATTTAATGTAAGTTTGATTCACTTGAAGCATAGTTGAAACACTAAATACTACTATAAAATTAATAATAACAATAACTATTTTTGTAAAAATAGTTTTCAACAATTTACAACACAATAAAAATTTGGATCATTTGGATCAATAGATGAAATCGCAAAAGTACTTATAATATATACTGCATCAAAATAAATCGTTGTGAAAATAATTTCTATTTACAAATAAAAGATAAATGATCTAACCAGTTCACTGTTAAATTATATTCAAATAACAAAAGTAAAAATTGTTTGAACATTAAATAAATAAAAAAAAAAGCTAAGCGGAATAATCATCATTCATTGCGTGAAAGAAAGAATCATCCATCCATAGATTAAACACGATTAAAATAAACAGAGTTTGCAAATTAAATATATGGTCGTCTGCATTTCATATTTTATTACTTTTTCGCTGTTCTTATATTTATTATTATTTTATAATGCAAATCCATTTATTTCCAGTCGAATTTTTTTTTTAATCTCATTATGAATGTATTTATTTTTCATCTTATTTGTCATATAATATATTTGGGATGCATTTTTTTCTATCAGTAACCGAATCGAATCAACCAATTCAATGATTTATGCAAATGCTGTAGTATAACTTAAGCATTTGTCATATATTATATGACCATTTATTAGAAATATGTAAATATGTATGTTAAAATATTTGGAAGAAATGCATATTGCATAAGCAAATAAAAATACATTTTAAATGGAAAAAATAAAATAAGCTAAAGTAGGTTGCTCTAAGAGTATAAATTGTATTGTTATAATCCTACCCAAAATAAAAATATATTTGAAAAATAAATTGCAATGTACATAAGTATATCTATTTTTTTTAAAATGATTGCAATTTGCATAATACCGAAATTTATATAATATTAAAATTTGAAGTACAAACTAAATTTGGTAAAACTGTTTGTGCAATAAATCTGCCACTTAAATATCATTTTTCTTATTGTTTAGTAAATTTATAGACAATTGTGAATTGAATATTATCATGGATTCGAAAGACAATTCCATAATATCCAAGTACTCTATTATCGTTATAGACATTATGCACGTATGCCATAGTGCCACAGTGCCTATTTTCCGTGATAAACAATTTTCTTCTTGTGTGCGTTTGTGTTTTCTTTTGCTCCTTTTACTTTACAAAAGGTTTTGACTTTTCTGGATTCAGTTTAATGTTGATAAATTGTTTAGACGTGTCAGAATATACACGCAAATTATATACGTAACTACCTCTATTGTATGTGTGTAGTAATGTTCATTCAGTTAGTGCACACACTGATGTTATCTTCCATTATAAACGAATTTATTATTATAAACTAGTATTATGATGCGATACGATACGGTGATATAATACAGGCAAATGACGAATAGAGAGAGGTAAGTACACGTTATGGGGTTAACTGAAAACATGTATTAGATTTACGTTTAAATAAAATTGCGTTGGTTTAGGCACGAGTTGACTACAATTTTTCCAAAGATCCAACATACATTTTTATATTTTATTACATATTATAAATGGTGTCGCAAATCGTAATTCCCCCTATTTCTTTATAGCATATCTAGCAATTAATCTAATGCAATGTCAATTATTATTATATAAAACTAGAACGATATTTATTTTTTTTATAGGTACATTCAATTCCATCATAATTTTATATCTCGCTTTTATACATAATAAATTTTTAAAAAGCTTTGGGAATTTCTGGTGAGAATAAAATGAAAATCGATAGTTGGCTGGTTAGTAAGTTATTACTTATTGTAATGGATTGAATGTTATTTATTTATTTTTTTTATTTATGTGTGAAATTTTGTTAATAGATATTTTCTTGTCAATAAAATTATTTTATGACAGTTTATTATAAAAAGCGCATAATATAAAATTTAAATGCAATGTAATATATAATATGCAGATAATACATATCTACATAATAATAAATTATGTAGCACATAAAAAATGATTATAATAATTTTACGGTTGAAATTAATGAAATATTTTCGGCCAGCGTTTAAATAGCAAAATTAATTAATCACAATTTTTTTTTTGTTTTATGGCCTTGAAAAAAATAATAATAAATGTTACATATATAATATGGAAATACGACGAAACAGTTTTTTTTTGCTTTTAAATTATAAAATGCAAATTTTTTCAAAAATAAAAATATTTTTGTATTAATTATATAGCTATTGTTTTGCGACTATGATGGATAAATTAATAAAGAAACATTGCAGAATAAAAATAGGTTCATAATATTTCTGTTATTCGTGCTATTAGCAGTACGTATACATAATTATATTTCATTAATACCTACTAAATAATAAATAATTGTAATTATTAAATAAATAATAATAATCATATAATTAAATTACATTTAAAAGACATACACACAATTATTATAATGTTGTTAATTAAGATGATTTAAACGATGATTAAATAATAGATTTTCTTTGTGATATTAAAGTAGAATATGTAAGTAATTAAAAAAAAAAAATATTTAATTGATCGAAATATATAGGAGGTAAAAATACCAGACAATAAATAGATTCATCAGCTGTATGGAAAAACAAAACAAAATTTGTGAAATATTTTGAATTCAATAGGAAAAACCAATTAACTAATTAAAAATTGTTTATTGATTTATCAATTTCCTGAAATAAATTTCTTTTTATGAAATAATTACATCGATTAACCATATTTATTACGTGTTTGTTTCATTTTCAGTTGACTGTTTTATTTGATATGCGGAACATAGGACACTTCAGGTAAGGGCCAGAGCCCGTATGAAAATAGACGTCCAAATTACAGAGTATTGTAATCAATACAAAAGTAATAAATTGACATCAAAATATATAGTTAATAAGTATACTAATTTAATGTTATTTTCGACGACTACTTTCATACGCTATACTCTCCTAGTAGTGCGAATTTATGAAGCAGAATTTCATATTTTTGTCATCAGACACCGCAAATTCACGAGCTAAATGCTGTAAAACAAAACAAGATCTGGCGTTTTCATTACTCAAAGTAATTTTAATAAAATGCAAATTAATTAGAACATAATAAACATGAAAAAAATCGTTTTATTTGGCACATAGTTCTGCGTACATCGAACTTTTTGCAAGTATTCGGTATTATATATATAGTATTATTTGGTGGTGGTATTTTGCGTTCAAAGCAATAACAAAAAAATCGTGTAAGCCGCATCTCCGAAAATAAAAAGTAAGAAAGGTGAAGATAATGTAAACACGGAAATATTTAAATAAAATTGACACAGTGTCATAGTACAATTATTATCTACGTATGTAACGAAAACACCTTGTTCAAAAATGTAACAAATGTCAATGCGAAATACATATATTTCAATTACATAACCGCAATTCATTTAGGATCCAAATAAAAATAAATGTAAATTGTTGGTATAGCAAAGTGACATGTGAATGAAACATAAAAGAGTATCAAATTTTAGTAATTATTTCTCATCTTTTATGAAATTCAATACATTTATAAATAAATTCGCCCATATATCGAGTATCATACCAACGAATTACATGGATTCAAAAAATAAATACATGTACTTAATTACAGAAAGATAATTTATATTATTTTTCTGAAAAATCTATCAGTTTGATTATTTTAGTCTCATAAAAAAAAAACCGGGCAAGCATTCATCGAAAATAGATTGAGGGTTTCAAAAAAAAAAAAAAAAACGTTTTAAATAGAAATAGCAAAAAAATGAATGATTTCAAAAATTTCTATTTAATGACACTTCATTACAAACCCTAAAAATATATAATGAGAGGTAAATGATTGATTACAATACATTCTACCGTTCTAAAATGATCAATACTTCCATTTTTGATTGGACCATTTTTCAATACTACTTAATTTAAACAAAAAAAAAAAAAATATGAAAAATAAAAATTACCATCAACTTTTTTTATTTATGTTACTTATTTACTTATTTAATATTTGTTTGTATGGAAAATGTAAAAAAAATCGATACGAAAAAAAAATCATATAAAAAAGTACGACCATTTGATCAAATATTCACAAATTTGTTATTTTCCTTTCATGTATTTGGTATATTATTTTGTATTGATGTAATTTAAGTTGTCTTATTTTCCATGTTCTACCGTTTCTGTATAGATAACAAACAAATTATTACACATTCCATTAACGTGAAAAAAAATAAATAAAGAAAACAGTGATACTAATCTTTTAGCGCCATGGATAAGACAATGATTGACATTATTTTAAGCCCACTTTGTAAATAGAAGCTATTAGTGTAACACATGTTTTTTTTTTGGAGGGCCCCCACATTAACTATATCGCAATATAATACCTTTACCAGAAACTAAATGTTCAAATACAACCAAAAGTAATGTAGGTAGATGGCCGTAGGAATTATAAATGGTGTATTATATAATATGGGAAAAGTGTGGGATTTTTGGTTTTAAATGAGGTTTTAAATTACATTGGTGCGTATACTTTACGCGTATCTGGTATATCAAATTATATACACTCTGGGTATTATTATATATCTACTCACAATTTTACCTGATGCTGTGTGTATTGTATACGTTACTTCTATATTTTCTATATGTTTAACTTTATATTATATATGATGCATGATGTTTGTTTTTTGTTAGAAATTATGGGGTTAGTTTTGACGATTTTATAATTCTAACGTGACGACATTAATCTATGGTAGAATATTTCATCCATATAATCTTAATAATGTAGTCATTGTGTGTAAGATTGGTATTTATAAAGTAACTTGTACCATATAGAATTAGGTTTTAAATGAAATAAGGAAAATATAATTTTACTATTATAACGCTTGGTTGATTGTGGTTATACATATTTCCTAAATAACATACATTTTAATGCAGAGAAATCTGTCTAATCGGGACCATCTTCGCTAATCGGATCGATCGATCTTCACCATAATTTTCCCTGTCTTTAATCATAAGAAATTCATCCATCTAATCCGATATATTTACATGGAATTTTAGACTTTTAGTCTCAATTAGTATTTAAAAAATGCCAATCGGACCACAGTTATTTCCCTTTTTGTTTTTGTTTTAAATGGCTTTGTTATAAACAGAACAAACTATTTGCATGGTTATTTATTGCCTTTGCAGAGTAAAAAATTATAGAGGCGCACCCGCAACAGTACAATATTTTTTCTTTTTCTTTTTCTTTTTCATTTTTGTATTTTTCTATTATTTTACTATTTTAAAATGTATTTTTCCTTTATTTATCGTGCAGTTTATTAGAAGCACTTATTTTAAAATTAAGTGATGTTACTGCAATTTATATTTAATCGAAAGTCTGTACTTATTGTATATTATGGTTGTTCGATTGTCAAAAGCAATAATGTTAGTAAGATTGAAAATCTTTCATAAAATTAAATAATTTTTATGAATACATATATGTATGAAATACAACAAAAATATTTACATGGAATATTATTATTTTGATGATATAACTAGAAAAATGTATCCAATAAATATTTGGCTTCATCGGTAAATTATAATATAGTAGTATTTTATTCCAACTTTTAATGTATTCAAAATAAACCTCTCTAATTAAATAGACAGCTTGACGGAAGCCGATATGATTAGAGGTTTCACAATATATATTGGTTAATAAACTTCCATAACCCATTCATTATAATGTTTTCAATATATGTATAATTCTGATTTCGTTCTATATTAAAAGACTAAATAAACATCTAAAAGGTGTTTTAAATCAATTTAAGATACTGTTATTATCTTGTTATTGTCTATACTTCATCTAATTGGAAAAACCAATAAGTAAATATTTATTTAAAATTCACCTTTTACGGTTTGAATTGTCCGTTTCCATTTCAAGCGTTCATGTTCAAAACATGAAATATTATAAAATACAAACATAAACAACATGTTAAAATCAACCCGATATTATGTTTTATTTATTATGTTTTTGATTATCGAATAAATTTCAACAGGAAGTTTGGTTAATGGGAATGGTTTTGTATTTTTTTTTTATTCGTACACTTTGAATTTTGTATATACTTGAACATTTTAAATTAAAACGGAATAGCCTGAAGGTGTGAATGTATATAGCACTTTGTGTTAAATTTCATTCATGTTGAAAATCAAATATATTTTGACTAAAAAGAAGATTAGTTGATATGACGTTATAAAGAATTTTTATTTTTAATTGAGTTCTTTTATGTATAGATTAAAATCGTTGTATTTAATGGATAATTGATCGTAATTTAAAGTGAAAAATGCATACAAATTATAGAAATAGAATAATATAAGTTTTGCATAATTTGTAAATGAGGCACTTCACTTATTTCACATGTACATTATATCCATTAAAACACATACTGAATAGTGAATTTAAATTTAAAGAATATGTCTTGTTGAATTAATATTATCTTCATATTCTGTTCACTACTACCATATTCTGATAAATTACTTTAAAATTAGGCTTAATCAAGTATGATTATTTGAATTGTATTATGTGTACCCCGAAGGTTTTATGAAAGGGTGTACTTAACTATAATATGTATAAGTTACCCCCGAGGTCTAACGCTAACTTTTCTTGCAAATGGGTTAATTTGTACCGGGGAGACGTTTATTATTATTATATATTGAAAATAGACATTCAATTTATATTTTACATGCGCTGTAATTTGTAGATATGTTATATTTGAAAATCCAAATGGAACTTATACACAAATGCATACAATATGCTATGCTTCGGTTAGGTTTATAATATTCTATTATGTAAAGGTGTTGCCCTGAAGGCATGTATTTTCCAACTTATATTATAAATATATATTATATATATTGTATTCTACCATGGGTACAAGTTATATTAAATCAAAGGGATTTATTTGACAAGTAACCCATTTACTTCGTATATAAACTGTGCATAATGCCATTTATACGACCGCGTCATATACCATGTACTTTATTATAATAATATATTTATGCAATTCGTATATTATATTATGTGAATTGTGAGTAGTGTGTGTGTTGTGCAAAATGGAATATGAGAATTATACAATATCCCATCGTCTGTATATATATTATACAGCAAATTCAAATGTTATATCGAAACACCATTTATTCGCTATGCATATAATAATATTATTCACATATCCGTCGGCTGTCGGACTTTCAATTTTAAACGTATTTATAATAATATTGTTGTACCAAAAAAAAAAAAAAAACACAGAAGGTTGAGGTAGAAATAATGCATTTTCATTTCATAATAATAATAATTATTATTATTATTATTACTATTAGTACGATACCATATATTGGATAGCAATAGAGAATGAACGAACAATTCAGATATTCAATGGAATATCTAGAGTGCATAAAATCTGTAGTTATATGCATGCATGTCTGGATTCTGATGAATAAATTAATCTGGTTGGTATATCCAAACAGTCGTTGCTATTTGAAGTATTAAAACAGAAATCACTACGTTCAGTTATTGCCCATTCGCGTATAATAATTAAGTGAACAGACGTTGACATTTTGTAAAAACAAAAACCAAAAAAAAAACGCTATAATAATATACTTATTCCACGTATATTAATTTTTAGTCGGAACGAAAGCATAATAAAATCTATATGAAGCCATAAGAATAGAGAAGTTATTAAAATATTACAAATAAAGGGATAATTTAAATGCCTGCTGCCGGATAATTCACAAATTGAGCGACACAATTAACAAAAAGGAAATTTAAACAACAACAAAAAAAAATGATATTTTATAAATTTAAAGTGTGGTAGGTAAATGTTGAACAGAACCAGAAACATGCTGTACACACAGTGGTGGTAAATGGATATGGTTCAGGTTATATGGTTTGGTATTGTTATATTGTATGGAATGCATTCGGTTTAGAATAGTTTTTTTTATGAGAAGCTAAGTAGTTTAGAATTGTTATTATATTATGCAAAATAAAAATATTAATTTAAATCTCAATCCTATAATATGTTTATACTTATTGTGTGTCAAAAAGGTGTATTATTTACAAATCGAGGTATAAATCAAGCACAAAAAAAAATGGGTTAGGTAAATTCGCTCCAGGTGTTTTAAATAAATTCAGATCGCTGCGCATAACAATCAAGCTGGGAATTTATTTATTTTTTTTTTTTTTGAAAAAAAAAGAAGTATAAAAAGTAGCAGTAGCAATATTTATTCATTTTAAATTATAACCAAACTGTCGTGTATTTTTTTAGCTTCAATTGTACTAATACAACATGCTTTGAATGCTTCAAAACATTGTTGGATCGTACTGTGATAATATATGATATACACGTACGATGTGAATAGAGTTCATTTTTAACCAATTAATCTTCTATTTCTTTTTTCTGTATATGCCTCTAAACACATCGTGTTAACAAAACAGAAAAAAATGTAAAATCAAAAAAAGAAAAAAAAAATGTGAGAGAATCACATCGTTCAAATGCTGTTTAAAGCCCTAAGGATCTATCATAAAATACATAGGTAGCAAATGTGTCATCTGTGACAGCTTAAAAAAAACAATCCTAATTGGGGTAATGTAGATAAGACGAAATCCTGAAAATAAAAATATTATATTTGTTTAATCCCATTATTAAAATGCCTGAAAAGTTTATATACCGATTTTTTTTTTTTTTTTTTGAATTAAGTATGCGCATTATTTGCTTTTACCCGTTGAGATTACCATATACATTTATTTACTCTTAAATAGAACGAAAAAGAAAAAAATACTGTGTGTGAAAATTTGGTTTATTATGTTCAGGTTATTATGAATGTTTGTGTTAGCAAATAATTACAATTAATATCAAGAATGAAATGTAATAAATTATTATTTCTGCAAACTTTTTAAACTATTGTAAGTTTCTATATTATTTCTCTCGTAGAATAATTACAAAAAAAAAAAAATTGAATACGACTGCGGTAATTATACCACTTATGTAGTTTTCATATCATTGAATAAATTGTAAGTAGCAACAATATTTTTGTTTCATCAACATGAACCCTGCACTCCATTGAAGGTCGGTCCATCTAATTAATAATTTTACTTAGTCAAGCTCATAATTCACACAAAAATAATTTACTGTACCACATATCCCTGTAATTTTCTATGACGAACGCCTAAGTATGCACATTAATAACCGTACCTCCCAGCCTATTTCTTATGGGAAGGTCTACTGTTAATTGTGACTAGTAACTAAGAGTCCCAAATAATTTACTTGCTCAGAAGGTTATTTCGATGATAAATGATTATTTCCATTTTTTTTTTGTGAATTATTTGCTTCTCCTCTTACTTTAAAGAAAATGTAAGTAAAACCTGAATTGTATTCCTATTGGACTGAATTTATTACTAAGCTATTATGATATTGTATACTGGAACCTACACAATCCTTTCATATTGCATTGCACCTTTATTTACATTTAATTTAAATTAGTCTAATTTGTAATTCGAGTGAAAAATATATTATATTCGTCATTCATCTATTTTACGATAAATTATTTGTTTATTATTTTCTTCCAGGTATTTTGTCTATAAATAAAACCAAACGAAATAAACATATATTTATTTATAAATATCTCCAATTTATGTGAATAAGTTTTCTAAAAGTTAATTAAATTTTAACATTTTAACATAAACTTCTGTGCTAATGTCAATTCAACATTACCATAACTTTTTCAATTTTATATTGCGAATATTTTATAAACAGCAAGGAGTATGTATATATTGTATATATAATAAGAATCTAATAATAAATTCTAATATGAATAATCTACACTTGCTTGGACCATTTTCTAACAACGATACGAATTACGAATATCCAAAAATATAAAATAAAATAAAAATCCTCTTTAATAAATCATTCTAATTACTTAACTAACATATCCACCCCATTTCTTTACATAACACAAACACACTCGAATTCTACTTTTATCAAATATTCTTTTAAATGAATGACAAAAATTGGTAGAAACATAACTTTTCTGTGTTGCTCCTTGAAAACATTAATTGTTATTGATGTTGAAATCTATCGTATAATATATAGGTTTTTACCAGGTTTGAAAATGATAAGAAAAAAAATTATGGTATTTATTAGCTTCCCGTCTGCTTTGTTTATGTAGTAGGTCAGTTTTATCACGCAAAATGTTTTTGCATTATTTTTTCCCGATATTTTTTTATGAAGAGAATAAAATAAAGAAATCATTGATTTGGGATATGATTAACAAGTTATTTATGTCGTAGAGAATTATCATATAATATTTAAAATATATTACAAAGTTCATTAATATTCCAATAAAAAAAATCAGAATATTTTGAAATAGAAGTAAATTATAAATCAATTGTATTAAATAAATATTGAACAAACAGAATTCATCATTCTGGTTGAGCGATTTGTCGATGCACATAACACACATATGCACACATTTCTACCATATTAAAAAAAAAAAAATGAAAAATGAATATACTTATAAGCTATATAAGCATTCAATTTTTTCTATACTCGTATTTAATATTTAAATTATCCATTATTCGAATACAATGCCGTCAATGAAGTGCTGACGTTCTCATATTTTTTGTACACCTTTTTTCCATAAATACATATTTTCATTTTCATTTTCATTATTAATAAAAAGCATAGTTGAAATTAACTTTTCATATTCCATAACAATATTTAACAAAAAAAAAAAAGAAAAAAATGAGAAAACCATACTGATGAAATTTACGAAATCATGTACCTTTTTTTTTTAATATTTTCCCACTCTCTTCAATTTAACTATTGCAAAATATATTGAAAATTCTATATCAAATTAATTTTTATGACCTTTTTGCTGTGTGTGCTTGTGTAGGTTTTTATAAATAAAATTCACTCAAAAATATCATAGATTAAATTGAAAAAAAAAAAAGAAAAAAGAAAAAATACTAATTTTAATAATAATTTTAATATGCATTATTGAAATTGTTTACCTTTATTCGAGAACGTGAAAAGTATGAAATGCACCTACTCTAAACTAAATTAAGCATTCTTAGTATTTTTTAGTTAATCAAGTTATTTTTTAAGGTAATGAAGAATCAAGTTTAAATGCAAATTTATTAGTAAGTTAAGTACTTTTATTTACTATATTTGGAAAAAATAT
Source organism: Catotricha subobsoleta (assembly GCA_011634745.2). Lineage (NCBI taxonomy): Eukaryota > Metazoa > Arthropoda > Insecta > Diptera > Cecidomyiidae > Catotricha > Catotricha subobsoleta. The sequence goes on from JAABKK020007691.1 coordinate 54,200, forward strand.
AATATTACCATACCCGAGGTAAGTGGAAAAGGCATTAATAGCACAAGTCATTTTCTGAAATGAGAACTTTTTAATCAAATTGACTGCGTTCTAATTTTAACTTGAAATAATTACGCTTGAAATACACTCGGCACAATAAGTACATCGAAATTTAGAATTTCTAGGAAATGATAAACCTTTAATACATCAATTATTGATATGTTTTAGTATGGTTTCGCTTATGCCTTTTCAATTTTAAGAAATTGTTAACCGAAATGTTATTTTGTTAGTAAATAAACGAGCTGTATAATTATTTGGTATACGTCGTGCCATGAACCATCATCATCATATATATTTTAAATTACGCTACATTTTGCGCTTAACGAAAGGTGATCAAATTTCATCTACACAGTGCAAAGAAAATCGATAAAAAAATATCTCTTTTTTTTTTGTATCTGTGACCTTTTGATCGGCAGAGGATGGAATCAAAACCTTTATATTTTGTTGATTCAAAAATTCTGTGTCCAACTATCAATTGATCAGTGAGCAATACTCGACCACTAAATCTTAAGAATAACCAGATGAAAATAAAAGAAAATCGAAATACCAAAGTTAAGCTTGATATTTTTGGCAGAAACCAAAAATAAATAAAAACAAGACAATAAAATTAATTGAAAAATTATCAAATTGATTAACGATTTTCTTGTTGGTTCCATATTCAATTCAAAATATATTCTTTTACTGCTAAATATATATATGCACCTATAGTTCAGTTGTCATCAATATTCCATTCAATGAGGCGAGCATATTTTTTCAAACAGCGCACTAATTTCAAGTAATTTTCAATGGTATTCATATTAAAAAAGCTTGTCTTTCTTACTGTTTTACTTGGCGTCAATTTCAACAATATATGCAGTTTTATATTAATTGTGAAATTATACAGTTACACACACATTCTTCATATTTATTATTAGGGAAATATTATTTAACACGATACAGTCAAAACGTTTATAATTTAAGTTATTCGTCCATTGAGTATATACAATTTTATAGCATAAAATATGCAAAAGTTAAACTTTTGTTCATATAGGTTATATGTATTTATACTTACTTATATGGAAACATCACAAAATATTTAAACGATATTGTTATTAAGTATTATATACATCGCATATTTTATATGTTTCTGTTTGAGTGCATATTGCATATTGCATATTGCATATTACTATTCGCTTTTTAGATATTTTATAAAAAGTTACTCTACATCGTAATTTTAGTGAACTAAAACTTTCGTAATATGTATTTCGATTCTGTTTGTGTTGGAATAGATGGTACTTTATAGATAGATGGATTTATGATTTTGATGTAAAAGAATGGTATGATCTCTTTATCTAAACTAAATTTAGATTCATCTAAACTTAGTAGAAAAAAATAACATTTTCTTTGAAAGTTTGAAAATAGTTAACGCTCACTCCATTTTCACTATTGGATTAGTCGTGAATCGTGATGCTTTTAATAAAAGTACAAACATTGAAAATATTTAACTTTATTTGTAACTTAAATACAGAATTTAATTAATTGATCTGAATTAAGTTAAATTAAAATATGAATGTGATTGTAAACGCATATATCTTGCTTACTGAACGTTATGCAATTTTTATCATTTTTCGTTCGATGCCAGTTTTAATCTTCAAATATCTCCATATTTTAGCGCAGTTTCTATTCATAGATGTCACATTAGTTTATAAATAATCTGGTAATTTCGATTGTCGAAATGTTTTCATACAAAAGAGAAGAACATTATTGTACTAATGTATTTATTTATTATAATTGCAATAAAAATGAAAACAATTTCAGTGATCAGTGAATTAAACGAATTCAATTTAAATATTAATTTGATATTTTAAAGTAAAAACATAATATATCTACTCAATAACAAAGAATTTAAAACTGCTCTAAATTAAGGTCATTTTATCCGCAAGCATTACCGCGTTTATTGACGTTAAAATTATAATATTATCCATAACTTTGAAATAAGTGAATCAGGCCTTTTTACAATAAAAATTCGTTCGAATAAAACTGTTTTATGCTTAACAAAAAAGTACATTTAATCCATTCAACAGTAAAATCTACATCCAAAATGATTTATTTTTAGCTGGTTCATTATTTTCGGTCATTAATTCTCCCGTATATATATAATAATCGCATTGGAAAGCTCGAAGTTGAAAGCATAAAAATACTTGAAATCATAAGTACCTATTTGATAACTCAGTGCTCGAAATGCACGAATACATCAACCGTACATTTATCTTTTATGGCAATTTATAATTATTTAAATGAAAGGTAAGTAATAATAAAATGGAAAGAAAATATCTTATCACTTTGCAAACATAGATTTAATTACTTCTACTTAGTAATTAAAGCTTAAGTGCATCGCATTCAAGTATTATATAAACTTAGTGCATATATGATACCAAAAGAATTCTGAATATTAAATTCACAATATTGTAGGACATACTTTCTCTGTGTACAGATAATTAAAATTGTTTTCAGAAAGTTTTAAGGGTTGTGCTATTCTTTAGAGTGCCTTGCATTTAAGTAACATAATATTATAAGTTGCAAGCATACTTTAGTGCACATAAAGAACGACTAGACTCTAGTTGAATGACTAGCAAGTGGACCATTGATTAAATTTCATTTTAAATTAAATAAGGAAAAGAAAAAAGAAGAAATTTAGGTCGTGGTCATGAAAAATTGATAATAATGTATTTGTGCATATATTTTTCTTAATTTGAATATTTATATATTATTTTTCTTTGAAAAGTCAATTAAAATAATAGATAAAATAAAATCAAATATTAATACAAATATTTATGTGATATTTGTTATAATATAAGTTTTTGTTTTTGCTTAATTTAAAATAAATTGGTCCTCCTTCCCACTGAAAAACAATAATCATCTCAAAAATTATAGATTTCATAAATGTGATATCTTCTTAACAATACAATTCAAATAAAAAATTAAATAATGAAACGCTCTATTACTTCTCTACCGACAATATTAGAAATTTATATACGTCATAAAAGCATCTAAAATTCTCTTTTGTTCAAGTAATTGTTGATTATAAATTTCACTTGAAGTACCTATTTAATGTGCGGGTAAAATAGAAGATAGTTTTAATATAATTAAATGTCTTATCATATCAACCTTTTCAACCTACATTGTGTAAGTTGAAACCATTGTTTTGTAACACCATATAGTCATCAAGTAGCAAATACCTATTATGCCATATTATATATTTCTATAATATATTATTTCATTTAACATCGACTGTATAGCATACTATTATATACATTTCAAGTTCGATTTATCAGATCCAAACTGTTGTTTTAAAAGCAAATTAGAGAAAATAATTTTCATCAAACGCTTATATGTACATAAATGTTAGGTGCAAATTCTATCTAGATATTTACTTCATATATGTATTTTTAAAAGCAATACATAGTCTATTGTTTTATCGTAATGCCATATAGAGCTTCGAAATACTATTTATTGAAAGGTGAATTTTTATAATATGATTTTTTTGGTTGAGAGATTATATTATGGGATGAAGGTCTTCATCTCCTATAGTTAATTAGGATTAATTTACACGATGTGAAAATAATTTCTTAGGGGAGTTGCATGATTTTTTTTTTATATCATTTTATAATTTAGCCTACCGGGCATACATTCAGTTTTTATGTTATATGGTTGAGTAGAAGTATAACCAAATAAATCATTAGCTAGTCGACATGCATCTTCTGTATATATATATACCCCACAACAGTAAATATAGACAGGCTGTATGAGCTCTTTTGATTTGGTTTGGTTGAATGTATTATTAATCATAGCTCGGGGGTTATAAACAAAAAAGAAAAATTGTTTATGTTTTTTTTTTTTTATTATGTGTACTTGATTTAATATAATTGCATTAGCAATGCTTTATGCATTTTAAAATAAAATATCCATTTTGAATCGCATTCACATATAAATAGATTATATTAAATATTTATCGTCACAAAAATGATTTAAGTATTTGAAATTGCAGTCGCGTATCATATCTAATTAAATTCTATAGCCGAAAATAAAATACTAGATGCAAAAAGGGAAAAGAAAATTTTAAGTATTTTATAATATCCAATATTAGACGAATCTATTCTATAAACCTAAATTTATTTGCCAAACACAATACACACCGTATATATTTCATTACATTGTTTGAATACATTTGCCATATTCATTCTACAACATATCAAATAAACAAAGATTGAAAGACATAACCGCTATCTATATATACAATATACATACTTATATATTATATTGCTGATATTGTGGCTTGCTATTCATATCATATACCCTCTACGATGTATTTTATTTATATAGTGTTCTCCCTATTATTTTCATTTTCACTGTTGATCTTCTTTTTTTTCGTTTTCTTTTTCTTTTTTTTTTACTGATTCTCAAAAGGGGGAATATTTCAAACAATTTTCTTCTCCGTTTCATCGTATTAAATTGTTATTATACCTTTTTGTACAATGTAGTGTAAGTTTAGGTGGGTACAAAATATTATTATAAAAGGAAAGTTTATATTTTTAGTTAGCTATAAGAACAAGAAGTATTATACCACATAGTCTATATTCTATTTGCCAGAATATTCAAAATATTGCACATTGTGATCTATAGTGCAATACAATATATAGTTACCTATTTCATAGTCTACTTATATTTTGTACCCAGGAAGTCCTAAGTATAATATTATGTAAGTTTTATTATTATAATGGTATAATGGATATGACATATGATGAAATTGTGTACATACATTTTCTTTTACTTTGCCGTATGGTTTGATGCTTGAGAATGTCATTTTTCTGTTTTCATCGCATAACTTTTATGTGCATGTATTAGATGACATGAAAATGATATTCTAATTTTATATATATGGAAAATTTGAAAGAAGTCATAATATTCTATATAGCTAAGAACTCTGAACAAATAAGAAAAGATTTATTTTTCAGTATGGCATAAATTTTTGTCGCATTGAGTCGTCTAAATTCAAAATACGACCATTTAGTTTTTAAATTATTTTTGAAAACTGATGAATTGTGAACTCTTAAAATGTGATTTCGAAAAGTTTTTTTTTTAAAAAAAAATCAAATTAGTATTGTTGTTATTACATTTTATATGGAGGAAATTATAAGTTGCTATTACGAGCAATTCTTCTTTAAATCTTGGTCCTTTTTATGCGTGAGTAGCCAATTCAAAAGTATTCAAAAACTAATTTTTAAATAATTGATATTATCTTCTGCCACCAAATCGGAGTCCTAGAGCCAAGACACATCCAGTTCAAAACTTATGTAGTTTATCGAGTACAAGATTGTGCATCTTGTCGTATATTGACCAATAATCTCCGATCACTCAACTGAAAAAGTGATCAAATAAAAAAAAAATGTACAAAACCAATACTTTATTGTTTCAAAAAAGTTAAAAATTTTCAGTAATAAAGTAAAAACATGATACTTCCAAAAATTCACAAATTTTGATTATATATTGATTCTACGTAACTGAAATCTATTATAATTGAATTTTAAAAAAAACACCAACATTTTTATGGACCTACTAGTAAATTAAGTTCTTTTATTATAAAAATATTTTAAGCTAATATAATTTCAAAACAAATAATTTATAATTCAAAACTAATATGCATTCATACATTTACGTACGACATACAAATGTATTATTCTCGAGCGCACAATAATTTGTTCCGTAGAATTGTTATTGTTTAGGTGGTTTATATTCTTCAAATATCATTTCATAATACATAACAATAGACGATACCATATAGACTAATGTTTTATATCATGCACAATATTTTAGAACAGAAAGGAATGTTTATTTAGTCTCGAGATTTGTTTATATTATAAATTTGTATTTATTTTCACGGTTAAATTGAATATATTCACTGTATGACTGACTATTCATAACATTACGATAATATTGAGATATATACCAACCAGCATAAACTAAGAAGGTAAAAATGTTAACATTGAATTATTTTTTTTTAGAACCAATTAAAAATAATATATAAATATTGCTTATGTATTGAGGTTAACGAACCGGATGAATTTGTATGATAAGTTAATTATAAGTGATATTAGAATGATCAAATTAAAAATATTTCCAAAACTTATACAAAAAAATAATATAAATAAAAGATGCTTCGCTCAATTTTCAGCCATAATAAAATTCTTAATTCCTATGAATGTCATTATTCAATTTGTTGGGTTCTCTCGTATATGTGATGAGAGGTTATTGTCGTAAATTAACCGGCATACAACTGGCTGTTAATCACATGCAAAATAATGAAAATATTTTAATATAAATAAATAAGTGTTCTAACACCAGTAATACATTTGTTATATTTAATCAATCCGAATAAAAGATAAATGGTTCGACACCCTTATACAATATGCATGCATCCAGATGTCAGGTTGGTTACTGATGGTTATACCACATAACATCTAACCCCAATAAATAGAAAATATTTCGATCGAAATGTATTCAAATTAATACCGAAACTGTATTGAATTTAAGGGCTGTATTTACTAAAACTAATGTAGATAAATGTTACTTATTTACGACAGCGGCTAATTTTATGATTCTGAAATATTAATAATGCAAAAATAGAATGTAGAAACGTTGGTATAGATAAAAGAGAATACAGAATTTATTTGCATCAGAAAATTAATAATTTTGTTCGACATTTAATATTTACGGCAACAAAGCAAAAGCCACATTGACTAAATATTTGTGGTTAATCAAAATTTATTTGTAAATTATTCTCTTAACCATTATTTATTCATTGCATACTAAGTTGATGAATAAAGATAAACTTTGATTGCGTGCTATAATATTGATCAATTAAATGATGTGGGCTAATTAAAAATACGGTTTCCGTTGCACGACAGCAACATTTTGAATCTTTTAACTAACATATTAATTTAATTTAATGGACTAATAATCAGATAGAACATTACCAAGATGTAAGATGAAGTTTTACGACTTGTTCTATTGATGTGTAAGATGTAACTAAATAAAATAATAGAATTACAGTTTACGGAAATAAAATTATACGAACATTCTATTTTCGTTTCATCATCTTTTAATTTCTAAATGATGAAGTTCATTTTCTTTCATATTTGTAATTTAATAAATCACAGTTTCTCGTTAATAATATTACGAAAATATCAAAATATTACCATTAAATTATAATTAGAAATTTATATAATTAGGTTATTAATTTGACGCACAGTTAACATTGCCAAAATAATAAATATCTAATTTTGGATAACAATTTTTTATGGGTTTTACTTGACAGACCATTATATAAAGTAAGCTGTTTATTTATCCTTCTTTCAATATTATTAAACACATATATATGCGTTGGTTCTAATAAAGGTAATTGTATATAATGAATGTCAAACAGAATATTAATAAATGTCCAATGTCTACCCTTTCCGATTTTATGTACATATAATATTTATTGCATTAAAGCAAATAATATGATGAAAAATCTAAGTTCATTAATCTAAATAATGTTTAATAGAAAAGTGAAAAGATAGGATGACACAGGTAAAAATAAAATCAATCTTTTTCCATGTAATAAATATTCATTTTAGCGTCCGTTTTTAACTAATTTTGTGATTCAAATATGTTTGTTTTGAAAATTACAAAAGCTCTTCGTTTGATAGGTTTTACTAAATATAATCAAATCTTTTGGCTAATCAAATATCGTACATTGAACACATCTTAAACTAAATTTATACTACAATAAGTATTTTACTACTATTTTAGGTGTCAATAAGTTAAACAAAAGCGAAAAACAGCGAATCATTCTTAAAAGGTTAAAGTTTTCCATTTGTCTAAATTATTTCAATAATAATAAAGTAAAACGCGGTAATAATAATAGTTAATACAAATTATATTAACAGCTTTTATTGTGTATCGCTTATTGATTTTATTACTCAATTTGAACATTTCAGGAAACAATATTCCATTATATACGGAATTTAATTTCGTCGATATTATTCTATGTAATTTTACCTATGAAAAGCAATATCAACGCCCACCAAGATTATTACAATTTAATATTGAATTATGTATTCAATTAAATACAATGTGTAATTAATATGTTTATAACAAAACGACATCGATGAAAATTGCAATGTGTATAGTTAATTATAGTTTATTTGGTAAATGACGTAGATAACACAAATGTAGGCCGACTAAATGTTTAATTGTATAACATTTTCTTTTCCTCTTGCCCACGCTACAGAATAAAGGTTTTGAATAACAAAGAGCCAAATGATTTTCATGACAATATCACGAATTCGATTAAAATGTGACATTCTAAATCATCATTTGATATTGATAAAATCGAATAATATTATTTCAATACTTTTATAAATAATGGAGAAATGAAAGAAAGAAGAATGGAGAAATGGAAAAGAAAAGATTATTGAAGAAATTGATATTAAATATGACCTTGAGAAGACATTCAATCATTTTACAAACAAATCATTTACAGTGTCGACTTAAGGCAAGATAAACTCATAAAGTTAATGTGAAAATTAAAAAGTAATTTAAAGCATTTTGTTACATAATTTAAGATTAAAGTGTTTATTCGAAAACTAGTTGCCATTCACTATTGTAGGGGGAGGGGGATTACATATGGTTATAGAACGCCCTTATTAAGCTATGACTGACACTAAGAAAAACTAAATTCTATAAAATTAATGTCCAATAAATTCACATGAATAATAACATTTCATTCTTTATCTCAATAGAATAGGATTATTGAAGTTTGTTATACTTACTTTTTTCGTATTTATTAAATTTAAATTTGGTAAAGATATACAATTAGAATGTAAATACCATCCTTAATTCCTCATAGTATTATTGTAATTAATAGCAACAACAGTGTTGAGCTATAATTCTAGAGCAAATGTAGCGATACACAAAGAAAGAAAAATTATGATTATATTATAATTACTTATATATCGCTACGTTAAATAAATATACCCTCTATCACTTCTATGTAAATATAAAAACACCGAAACCATCACCACGTCTACATTTACTTATAAAAACGAAAAGAAAAAAAAAATTATACATAAATTAAAACAAAGTTGAAGTTATATATTTAATTTTTTTTTTTTGTTCTTGTTGCTTGTATTAAGTAGCTTAACTTTTGATAAATAAGAATAGTAAAGCTATCATGCTGGCAGCTGAAGTCTTAAAGATATTGATCATAAACGAGCACATCTCTATCTATAGAAGATAGATATAACTTTGAAACTGTGCTCACCGCATGATGTACGTAACCTACTTTTACATTTTGCTTTAAAATAAATATATTGAATTTAAGGAAAGAAAGTAAAATGTGTTTAAGAATTCCTAATTGTTTAATATTGTTTGTAAGGATGTATTTACTGCTACGGTGTATATTGCGTGCCAAATTTTGTATGATTGTATATGGAATTATGTTAGATGTATTTATTTATAAAAGCTATAACCGTGATGCGGTTAGTAACGTATTATCCCGTATCTAATATTCCCTTCTCATATATTTTATGTATTGTGGCTATGCTTTTAAATTAGCCATTTCAATTATTTTTGATATTTTCATTTTTCTTTACATACATTTCTTTGAAAATCGAAATCATCAGATAAAAGGAAAATTATTTTGTTTTTATATTAAATAAATAGAGTTTTATGTTTATGTGCTAGATAATTTCTGTTTGTAGAGCTTATAGAATTACAAAACATATGTAGCTATACTTTTATAAACTCATCATTGACAACGCAAATATTGTCAGTCTTGCCGCTGGTATTTACATATAATGAAATGTAATGGCATGACCAAAATAAGATTAATTGAATAACCCCCGTTTCTAAGCAACGAACCATCCGGTCTTTGTAATTGAACACACATATACAGATATTTTCAGTCCCATATCTTTATTAAAAACGATTTTATTTTGCCAAAAGCTTAATAATATATCGGAGAAGAACTAAAATACATAGTAATAAAAAGTGCTTTATACTTCGTATCTAAGGAACATATAAAGTAGAAAATCCTTTGGTCTTGGCATTTCTATGTTATTGATTTAAATCAAAAATATACCTAGAAACCAAATAGGTATATTTTTCTAGGTCTGTATCATAGTCAATAATATAATATTATAAGAAAATGTTATAATATTAGAATTGAAGATATATCATCAAATAGAACCGAATATTATTCTGCCATATTTTTATAACTTCCTTCTATCTTTAATCCCGACATCAAAATCATATGTGTATCACCAAACATTCCTTTGTAATATATTTTTATCATAGTAGTAATACATTCGAGAAATATTTGAGTGTACACAGCAACAGTCGTACTATGCACTAAGCAGTACAATATTTGGAAAAAAAAAATTGAATGAAAAATAAATTCCTGAAAAGTAAATAAAAACATTTTTCATAGCGTTCCATACAACATCTAAAATCCAACATGTTTATAGACATACCTGGAATAAAAATAAGAGAGCAATGATTTTTAAATAACAAATATAACAAAAATAAAAATAAAAATGTGAAAGAAAGGAAAAGAAATGATGTCACCAGACTATAAGGTATCACATTTATATGTATCTGCATGTCTGCCTGAATTTTATGTATCCAAAGCGAAAAAATACGCTTTTATAGCTAAAAGTGATTTTATTTAGTGAGTAGAGTTACATTATCACTGCATTTATTTATTACTTCACAAACTTTACGATTTTCAAATTAATAAAGTTGAAGCACATTGATATTAATGTCGTAACAGTAGGCATAAATTGAGATAGATTTTCTTTCATAGATAAAATTTCATCCACTATAATCGAATCAGTTCTATATTTTCTTTGTAACAATGGTAATAGGAAAATTTTATTATCAGATCACATTTTAAGAAATGAAAGGAAATTTAAGAACAGATACCAATTTTGGTGAATTAAAATTAACAGCATAAATTTCAATTTATATGAGAAAGAGTCTCTATAGATACCACTTATAGAACATAAGAGAACTTAGTATTTTATAATATAATAGCCTAGAACCTAGATACTATAAGAGATTTGATGCTGACCTAAAAATGTTCTAAAATGCATTAAAGGTGAAAATAAATTTAATCAAACCTATTCAAAAATCCAGTGTGTGCTGGCACAAAAAATCAGATACATGCGAATATGTGTTAAAAATATTACAATAATTATAAACCTTACGTCATTATAGTTGAGGCTATAGTAATATTTAAATATTCTATAAATTTACTAAATGGTTTTTCATAGTGCAGTGATGTTTCTATATTAACTATAACCTTAAATTAAACGGAATACAGATTTATGAATTTTGTGTATTTCATTCCAAAGGTAGTATGTTTAAGCTTAATCCTATACTATACCATCACGCATACTGATAATATAATACCAAACATATTCAAACAAGAGTGCTACTAGAGAGCATAATATTATTTAATTCAAGAGGACCTTTTATATGCTCAACCAACCCCAAAAACTTAAAATGAGGGATGTTGAATATAGAAATATGAATTATATTCACCGCCAAGTATCAACCTTACATTATGTAAATGAAAAAGTATACAAGCATTACTTGCATATATGGTACCAAGTCAAGTCAAGCGGTATGTACAACACATAAAGTTTATTTAGTTTATTATTCTTTTTTTTATATTTGATATTTTTCTTTAAATCATGTTTCATCATCACAAATACATCAATATGCATATTTATTTTGAAGAAAAGTTTTGTGGATTAGTAAAAAAAAATAATCCATCAACTCTCTACATGACTACATGGTTTTTTTTTCTTTTACTTTTTGGAATTTTTTGGTTTATTAAAAAAAAAAAATTTCAAATGTATATGTAATGGATATGTACTTAAACTTATGTCGGTAAATGTGTACCTGCAGCTACAGGGTCTTTACGTTTCTAATCCTGGTGAAATGGTGAATATTATACTCTATTTGGTATATGTTTTCAAAATGCTCTTTGACATCCTGACAGAAAATGTATGAATACCACCCACTACTATATTCAATAAACATATATAAAATATACTAAGTCCATTCAATAGATAGAATTTTATGTTAGATGATACGAATATATAGAAATGGTTTATTCTATTTCAGAAGAAAGAAAAAAAATTAAGAGAAATAAGTTCAATATATCGATGTATGCATAATAATTTCGTGTACAACATACTGTTCAAAGAGAACGCTGAGTAGTTTTTTCTTTTCTTTTTTATTTGATGTTAAAAGCATTTTTATTGAAATTATTGAATATGTGTTTATTTTTAAAAGTAACAAGTTAATATTGAATTTAATTTGCTAGTGAATGAATGCATCAAGTAGGTACTGAAATTAGTTCTATGCATTTATTATTAACGATTTTAAAAGAAAAGTTCAAGTAAATTTAGTTAAACGGAAAAATGTGTGGGAATAATTCATTTACGGAGACATAAAAAAGATATACATTCGTTGCTTATTTATATATTTCTTTATCTCTACTTTAAATTGCTTTGTCTGTTGAATAAACCGACATAAATAAACGCGAGGCATATACCTGAAAATCAGAATTAATTTATAATTAAAACCATAAATAATTAATTATATTTAAATCGGGTGGCTTTTTCAAAGAAAACATTTTCTATGAATTCTTTATATCTAAGAACTAGGTTCTCAATGCTATTGATTATTTAATAAAATACCTTTTTATAAGCTTTGAAAATAAATTAAATAAATTTAATATTTAAATTTGAAAGGAACTGTATTGTTATTACCTAATAATTGCGGTTTGTAATTTCGTTCGGTTAAACTCATAATTTAATGCCATTCAAAAAACTCAATTTATTTCATATATTAAAAGTCGTACAAGTGCCAAGCACTTTAAGAATCAACAGTAGCTACCTTAAATTCTATACTCTATAATCAAAATAACTATGGCGCAGCCGAACATTTTTTAATTTTATTTTTAAATGATACTAATTGGATTGTACTTTAATTTAAAGTTTGAAAATTGAGTCATCAAATTTTTTAGAATTAAAGGAATTTCTCATTACTCTATTGACCACAAGTTTGGATATTCCATAGGATTATTTTTCCTAGCTATTGGAATTCCATAACTTATTCCATTGAAAAATGTTCCCTTTCTTTATAATACTCTATATTGGATTTTTTTTTCCGTTCATTGGAAATAGGAATTAAATCCTATCATTTCATACATAATTCGGTCTATTCAAAAAATAAAATTGAAATATATAATAATAAGTATACCTATTTACTTAGCCGTTTACAAAATATGAATTTCATGCTTACTTCAGTAATTTTGTGGACCTTCTGTATATATCGGGTATATCACATTAAATGACAATTTACAGAAAAATAAACACGATCCTAATATTTTAAAAGATACTATTACTACAGTTATAAGTTATATGTTGATAAAAAAAATTATGGATTTTTTTCCATAGTATTTTCCGAATTGAAATGGAACAAGAATGTATTCTTTTCCAATCATTTCAAATATGGAAAATATTCATAATCTACCAACGATAATTCCATATTTGAAGTGTGGAATGGTTGAAAAATATTTGGAATATGCATGTTTGGTAGCATTATTGATAAATAGGGTAATTGATAAAAAAAACGATTCTTAACATTCACATCACTGAACGAACTTTCATATTGTTGTGAAAACGTTGGTTATATTATGATTAAAATTGCTACTTTTATTTTAAGACTGTAAGTTGTCAAAAAAACTATCGAACTTTCATATATTTTTATATTATTATAACACATCCGAATATATTTTTATCCTACTGAAAACCCAATATAAATTGCTTTGAAAACCATTAAATAGTTCGTCTATTATATAAATCCAGATATAGACATCTAAATTCTTAAAATTTATTTTATAATTAATGTACCAATTTATGTTACCTACCAATTTCCTATCGGTATATAATATTGTATTGTGTTATTATACAATACAATTACCTATATGGATTGGATACACTATTATATAATATATAATTTTGTTTGAATAGGATACTTCTGTATTGCGTTTATATAGAATTTAATTGTGAAAAGTTTTATGTGGTAAGAAATCTTTTTGGGAAAACCACTTTTATAGAGGGTGTTGTTCAATAATTAATAGACTTCATAAAATGTTGAAACAATTTATATAGCTTGGACGTCATAAACATCTGTTATTAAGAATATATATTTTATAATGATGGTTTCTACCACAATACCAAACATACTCATATAAATTGATCGTACAGTTTACAAGAATTCAATTCCATTTTCTAATACTTAAAATATTCTCTGGATAACAATTAGTGGTATATAAGTATTATTTTATGTGATTTCATTAATCAGCTGATAATAATTTGATAATTCGATAACGATTATGGTTACATTAAATTTCTTCAATAATTTTCAGAATCGTTCTGAAATTAATATTAATTTTTATCCATTTGACCACATGCAAATAGGTATAACAGTTATTTCTCTTAATTTCCTTTGCCTAGTTGTGAAAAAGCAGTGAACATTTTCTTATTCATTATATAAATACATAAACATAATCCAACATTAGATGGTTTATGAGACTTTTATTTTATATGATTATTACAACGTAGTGGTTCTGAAAATGTAATAATGTTGCTCCACCACAATAAGTTATATTTGGTTATTGGTGAAAAGAAAAAAAAATTACCAATGCGAAATACAAGAAGAGAACACACAAAAGGAAACATTAAATTAATTAACAAAATATTTTTTAAACAACAATATTTTAAGGTGTCGTAATAAATTAAATTTTCTAAACCCTAATCTATTAGGTCTCTACCTTACATTTTACTTTTAATATTATTTATAATGTACAAATGTTCTCATTCAGGTATTATGTACCAAAGGTAGATTTATTTTGGTTACAACAATTTCTAATATGAAGAAAATGGTTTGATTTAATGATGCCGCAAAAGCTTTACGTAACATAAAATACAATAGAAAATGTTCCACGTTAAATGGTAGAAAATTAAATTTTCTCTTTGTACGTTGAGCGCAAGAGATTATAAAATACATAAAAAAAAAAGAAAGATATATATATATTTATATATATATATAATTATATATTATATATATGTATTGTATATAGAAAAAAGAAAACAGGTGGATAATTAACAACCGCTTTTGAGGACAACATAAATAAAATATGATATTCTGCTGTGACTGACATCGCGCTAAGCGTCGACAGTTTACTCGCTTGTAATATATAGAAGAATATTATTATTTGTGCTATAATAGAGAATCAGATTGTGTGTGGTTTATAGCGATTATAATTAATATAATTTTGTGGGCTGAAAGAGAAATTAAAACCAACCAAACCAAACCAAAAAAAAAAAAGAAAAAGGAACAAAAAGAATAAAAAAAATAAGGAATGAAAATAAATATTAATTTGAAAAAATAATAAATTGTAGCCATTTAAAAAAAAAAAGAAGAAAATTGGTTGTTTTTATTATATAATTCGCTACATTTGGGATTTATCCACTTTAATGATTTTTCTGAAAATTTGCCAAATGGCAGATCAAATATGTATAAAATAGAGCAAACAACCACTTTAATAAATTATGAGATATTACAAAAATGTTTAATTATTGAAATATTATTTGAATTTCTAATGAAAATTAAATGTATTTTTAATTTGATAAAAATATTCCATGAAACTGTTTCACTGTAGGAATATTTCTGAGTTACATTAAATATTTACATCAATTCAATAACCTGACACAGATCTATAGTTTGATTTTGTTGGTATCTTAGAAATAAAGATAAACAGACACTCGTAAATTTTGAACAACTTTTTTTTATTTTACCTATTTGAATATTCCAAAAATCCATTAATCAATTCATTTTTTTCTTTTTAAGTTTCCCTGTAGTTCCTCTTTCCTTTAAATTCTTTTCAAAATAGAATATTCCTTCTTCAACTGATTTCTATACGAAACTAAATTAATTTGTTTTGTGTCTCATTCATAAAGATCTGCTTATAATTATTTTTTTCTTTAAAATGATACAAAGAATAAATTATTTACAATCTTTACAGTCTGTTATAATACTTTTGACAAGAACTGACTTCACAGAAAAAATGTAGGTAGAATACAAAGTGATTTTTTCTTTAAAATGTACGTCCGCAAGGTTAGTACTTAGTATTATCACATTTTACCGAAAGATTTAAATTGTGTAGTTTTTCTTTAAGTATCTTCAATGGACATCAGGTAAATATGAAAACAAAAAGATAATAATAAAAATCCACCTGTGCCCTTGTTCTTTCTCATCCCAGGTATATAGGGTGCTTTAGGACTAAAATATATTACAATATAACTTAAAATAAAGTGTGTTTTTTTTTATTTTTTCATAGAATTACGGATAGCTTCCATATAATATACCAAGTAAATTTTGCACACATTTTAATGAACCTAAGTCCAGAGGATCAAAATTTTTAAATCTGACAATTAAGCACCTGTGACTCGGCAATAACTTATCTATTGTGTGGTTTTAGGGCGTTTAAGAAATGTATGTGTAATATTGTAAGTTTATAATAATATGCGAATAGAACAATACCAAAAAAAAAAAAATAGGGATGGTACACTTTGGTACTTTGTGAACATACACATAAAGTATTAAAGAAGAAGGTGTTTAAAACCCTAATACCCATGTTTGTTATTGTTGTTGTTGCTTGTTTATTTTGTTTTGTTTTGGTATTTTTTAATACACGCCTCTCGATATTGTTAACTGTTGGTACGGGCCTATATTATATACATAAGAAAATTAATAGATAATACCTGAGCACACAATAGACAGATACAATGTTTGTATTCTATTCACATACAACTTGAGCCCGGCATTTATTAATGTAAATGTTCAAACAGGACATAAAAGACATTTGGTAGATGGAATTTTTAGCAGGACAGGTTGAAGCAAAAAAATATAAAAAAAAAACAAAGCATATAAAAAAAAACAAAATTATAATTCTTTGGGTCATAAATATTGTTCAAGGATGTTTAATGTGCTTGAATTCAGTACAAAATTAAAATTACATTTTGAATTTTGTTGTTTTTGTTTAGTAACTTTACGCAATATGTGCTCTTTTAATGAGGATTTTTTTTATGCACCTTTTGAAAATAGGAAATTGTTATTAAATATACAAAAAGATTTGTAATAACGTACTTTGTAAATTGTTGACTATAATTTATGGTAATTTTAATTTGCATGTGCATATGCGGGTAATTATGTTTGTAACATGAATTTCCTAGAAAACATTTTGCGGTCGGTTAGTTTATTCGTTGAACGATTTAAATAAGAATAGATTAAAAGAAATTCTGTAAACTATAAATTATAAATTTAAATAATTTCATATCTATGTCTTTATTTTAAATTTAATGTAAGATTTTTTGAAAAAATATATATTTTTTTTTGTTTTTAATAAAATTAAACTGGATGCAATATCGACTGATGTTGAATTTTATTCGAAGAGTTTTTATGTACCTGAGCCCTTAAACAGGATACAAATTTGAATAAATGAATAAATATTGTTATGATGTATAAGCAAAATGAAAAATATAAAACTCTTAATCGGTTTTGATTCAGAATGAACAAGAAAGGAAGAATGAACAAGAAAGGAAGAATAACAAAATCGTATAAATTGTTAAAAGGTCAAAGAATAGTTTTATTTTATTTTTTTATTTTTTAAATAAAAACCAGAAAAATCTCTATTTAGTAAAATATATATTCCTGTTTGCATACATTTGTATTATCGTTTATTCCCTGAATACTCAATATGGCTATTATAGTACTAAAAACCCATTTTAAAAAAGATATGCTTTATAGAAAAAGTTTCGAACAGAAAAAAAAAAGGTTTAGAATTTAGATGCTTTCATATCGATTGTATTCTATTTTATATGACAGGCATTTAAAAAACATCTGACCGAAACATAACTTTTCAATTTTAATATTCCCTCTGGCAGTTTAAGTTTATAGTAAACCGCAAAGTTTCTATTTTTCCCAAAAAATATTTATTTATTTTTTTGTGAAAATGTTATATGGAGAATGGAGACAAATAGAAACAAATATAAATTATAGTTTTTCTTAAATTATAAATGCCTATATCAGTTTATTGATAGGAATGTGATGTAAATTAATTTTAATTATTTCATGAATATGTTCATTTATTATCCCGTCATTTAAATTTTGATAAGAAAATCGTATAGTTTTAAGTGGTTTTGCATAATAACAATTTTGTATACAATTTTCATTCAGACAATTATATACTTTAAATCAAAACTAATAAATCTCATCAATTAAATCATAAATTGGTTCATCATTAATCATTATAAAAGTCATTGCAATTGACAACAAAATAAAGATTTACTTATAATTAAGATTTCATTTACATTCTATTCAGACGTCAACGACCCGTCATCATCATTCACAATACGATTTTCATTAATCTCTCTAAGATTCAATTTTGTTGTGTTTTTTTTCTTTATTCGATTCGTTATTGTTTATGCCAATGAATAATAAGAAAGAACATAAGCTCCCACGTTTAGATTTACATTCAATCATTTGAAATTTTCAACACAATATATTTATTTATAAAACCATAACTTGCACTCTTACATTCACAACACGTTTGATCATCGCAACATAACGTTATTACTTAAAATTTATCATGGATTTTATGTT
This sequence comes from Catotricha subobsoleta, assembly GCA_011634745.2. Lineage (NCBI taxonomy): Eukaryota > Metazoa > Arthropoda > Insecta > Diptera > Cecidomyiidae > Catotricha > Catotricha subobsoleta. The sequence goes on from JAABKK020007691.1 coordinate 73,064, forward strand.
GTATAATTGCTTTAATAAAACATATTATTCCGCATTTTTAATTTTGGTCTGCGTGCGCTGGATACCGAGCAAAAAAATAAAATAATAATAAATATTATGCCCTTGGGATTACATACCAACCGCATTTATTTGATGAGTTTTTCTTTCAAACAAAATATTTTTATTTATATTTTTTTACTTAATTGACGAAAAATGTTCTCGTACTTTGTTTTTCTGTTTGTTGTTTTTGTTGTTGCTGTTATTGTTACATTGTGATGTGATGATAATAATTGAATGCCACTGAGAAAGTAAATGATAATAAACTTACTGGCACATAAATATTCGGATAAATTATATTCGTTAGGTAGTCACAATTTATGGATAACGCAATTCACAGTTCGCTTTATTATGTTTTTAAATGAAATATAAAGTCTCAGCGGTCCCAAAATATTTTTAATTAGTTAAAATGTTTTAATATTGATTGTAATTACAATTAATTGAATTAAAATGAAATTATTCAGTTCTGTATTTATATTTTTAGTAATTAGTAGATTGTTTTTGTTTTTTTTTTGTTTTTACGTAAAGACGAAAAATGTAAATGGTGACTGAAGCTACATTTTACAACACATATATTGAAGCTTCTGAAACTCGCCTATTTAACTATTTATTCTTCATTCATTTAAATAACGTATTTTTTAAAAATATACGGTCAATGTAGCTATTCTTACAATACCCATTATAGGGTGGTCTAAATCAGTATTATCATTTTTTTCATTATTTTCAAGACTTATTAGTATCCTAGTAGACCACAGTAAATTTCAGTTTAATCGCTCTATGCTGAATAGCTTAAGACAATGAATTTCTTCAATAAATTTGTAAATATTTTATGTCTGCAAATGCATTAAAGAAAAAATATCTATTGACACATCTTCAGCAATCAATATGACAAAATTGATACAAACAATAAAAGAAAAATCATACAACTAGAAACACCATATAGAGTCAACCGGTTTGTATGAAACTCGATAAAAAAAAAAAAACAATCTATACAAATTTGAACCAGCCTACTGTTCAAGAATATTTACTTTTCAATTGTTGTCAAGTTGCAATTAATTTATAAAAGATTTCTTTCGCTTATTATCTACCGTAAAGTGTTATTAAATTTCAAAAAATAATTTTCAAGATTTAAGTTTTATGAAACATAAACATTTGCCGTTTTAAACATAGTGAAAAATTATAAACATTGGCTAATGTCCTACATATATATTCTTTGTAATAGCGTGTATAATTTAATTAAAAATTTCATTCAATTTGGATTATTTATAGGTAGTTAAAGCTACCAAGTTTTTCATAATTGTTTTTATTTATTTTATTTTTTTTTGCAAGAGCGGCACGATTGAAACCTTTATCTGAAAAGCATTTCACATCCCATCCTACAAACTGAACAATTAATTAAAATGTATGTATTCCATAAAATTAAAAATTTAAAATACATGATGCATAGTTTAAAAATTCTTGAGAAATGTAGCGCTTGACTTATATTCGACTTATATATATGCGGATCGGATAGAAAGGAAAACAGAATTATGTAACATAGAAAAAAAAATAGTAATTTAATCTTCCTCATTTCTATAAAGAAAAAATAAAAAAAAAAAAAAATAGAACTTGAAGAAAATTCAAATTGAATGCTGCCAGAAGTGTTAACAGTTTTCTTTATGCAGTTTTTCTCGTTAAGATTTTCGAGTTGTTTTTTTTTTTTATATGAAATGAAGTATCTATTCTTGCTCACTACTCCATCTCTATATTCATAATTAAAATTTCAAATTATTTTTTTAAAAATATACATTGGCTTACAAATTATTTCTTATTATATATACATATATATATTTGTTTTTTTTTAGAAGAAAAATTACATAAAATTGTTTAATGTTGCACTCAGGGCGGAATTTTGTATTTGAAATATAATTACATTATATGTTGCATGCAGAAACTTGTAAAAAGATGTACGGAAAAGAAAATTACATGTATTTATTTAACTATTGTTCGATCACGTACAAGTAAAATCACAGTTTTCGATAAATGTTTAAAGGCTATAATTTTTATTTACTATATCGATTTGTATGCGATTTTAAAATTCACTGAGATTAAACATTCTCTTATCTTTCAGATATTAATTCACCTTGGAGCGTGTGGAAAATGTATCAATTCTGCACAAGTGGCTTCCGATTTACAAGATAAATACCATTTTCGAATATATTTATCGAGATCTACAGAAAAAAAAAATAGATAAAAATAATTTTCAACAACAATTTAGGTTCAGGTAAAAAACATCAATAGGTTTTCTAACATCTAACATAAAATATTTAGTCACGTGAATAAGATAAGCGTTATGGAAATATTTTCAATTGTGCTAATTTTGACGATTTCATATTGCTTACACACATCGAAGCGATTTCGTAATAGAAATCTTCGATATTTTATTTAAAATCAGTTTTAATAAACCATAAAATCAAGCTTTTCAGCACAGCACAATTGTTCAGAAGCTTGGAAAAAAATACATATATAATATTTTAATATCAACTTTTGCTTCATTTTCCCTTTAATATCAGTTTAACATTTTTCCATATTGTAGGAATAAATTAAAGTTAGCTCTTATCATATGTTTGTTTGTTTGCTTGTTCACATAAGATATAAGATAAGAAATTTACTAACATTTCATTATATCCACCTTGACTTGTTTACATATTATAAATTCTTAAATTATTTCCGTTGCATTCAAGCAGTTATTTAAATTTTAGTTACAACTTAGTTTTATGTTTTTCCATAAAATGTAGGTTGCAAACCTGCCTAGTTAAATATATTTTATGCATTTCAAGGATATTCATACAGAACTGAATAAATATCATGTACTACTCTCTCATATGTAACTTTATGGTACATTCAACGTTCTAAATGTAATATCCAACATAGAACTCTGTTAGTTTGGTAGTCAACTAAGATGTTATTTATTTTTAGAACGTAGATGTGGTAGATATTTTATCATATTTGATATAATAACATTTTTAGATGAGAAAATTGCATTACTAAACATTATGGCTTAGTGAACGGATAAAGAGAAAATTGCGAATGAAAAACTGGATGCAGTTTGTTCTATTTTTCTTTTTCAATATAGCGCCTATTATGTTATCTACTTATCATAGAAAATAAAAATGTATTCATTTTATTTATGAAATAGATTAATGTTTATTTTATTCATACACGATCGCTGAATATAAGACTTGCTACAATGAAATAATATTTTATTTAAAAATTTATTTATGCGAAACTAATATTAAAATTTCATTTAAAATGATTCTACTACTTTGTCTGTCATAAATGTTAATACTTACCAAGTACTAAGTAAATAATGCATAAAATTATATCGACCGCAATGCTTCAATATTTTTTTTTCTTTCATAAATTATTTATATTTAACACATATAAGAGTGTTGAAACCATTATAATGATTTATATTTTATATTAGATTAATTATTCAAATACACTATACAATGATGTATTTAAAAGTTTTTTTTTTTTTGTTTACTGTATTAATTAATTAAAAATTTCAAAGTTAAAATTTACGAATGAAAGAGTTAAAAAAGAATTATAAAATTATTGAAAAATAATAATAAAAGGCAAAACTTGCCACAATAGCAACCGGAAAGCAATAGTAAGAAGCTTTTTGTATTCAATTAAAAGTTGTTGATGTTTAATGGCTTATGGTAGAACGTGATGAATTTGCTATTTTTGCATGTAATATTTTCGAAAATTTTAATAAATTTTCATTAAACTTTTTGTTTATCTTCATTTAGTATACATTACGTAAATCGTTAGATTAACCATTTTAATGTGTATAGACGTGTTTCGATGCGAAAATAAATAATATGTATTAAAACAAATATTCGGCTATATATATTATATATATGTAATATGTATGTATATGCAATATTAAATGATATTGTCGATCATAATGGAATTTTGAAAAACAAAACCATTTACCTATTTATTTGTGGTATTATATTAGTTATTCTGTTATACAATGAATAATATAAAGTTCTAGCTATGTATATAGATAAATATAATGAAAATACATAACGCTGAAATCAAATATCCGACCTAACCCCCATCCATCCATTTAATAAACACATTTCACATACGTTACATAATAATGTCGGTAACCAGAAAATAATATTCATTTTCTATAAACAGTTACCTATCTAAAATTATTACAATGTAAATGGTATATAGCTAACTTCAAACTAATCAACTCTGATCTAAAACATAAGAACAATATAAATTGACATAAATACTGTATGGTATCGATATTTTTGGGGGTTTTATAAGGAAAAACAAACGGAACTAATATAGCCTATACCATTATATTATTGGTTGGGGTTTTGAATTGGTATACAATGTATAATCTCTATATGTTATTCAAGCATAACGCTAAGTCTATTTATAACAATATAATAAAACGATATAAAACAATGCCTATATATAGTTTAACGATGTTATTATGTAGGTCTTGGCTTGGTATATAAAATGAACGAATTATGGAAACATTTTAGTTTTTGGTCACGTAAAATTATGAATAAATGAAGGTAACTAAGCTAACCATGAATGTTAAATAGAATCTATAAATATAACAAATAAATATCCTTTTCTAGGTTTATTGTTGATATTTAGTTGAAATTCCCTTACATTGATTGGACCAACATTGAATTGATAAACAATAACAATAATTGAAAAATCGAAAATTCACCATAAATATATTAATTCCAAATATATATAATTCAAGCTGTTTGTTCATCATTTCCTTTTTGCGTATTAATAATGCTCACTTTGTTGTTTCTATTTAATCTTATAAAATACCAAATATAACAACATCTATTTTAGATAGAATCATTAAAATAAACCTATAGATGGGTATAGGCATCTGGTCTGGTCGGTTCTATTCATTTATAAATAAATACCTAAATGTGTGCTTTCAAAAAACTTTCAAAAGTACTTGACTTTGTCATTAAGTTTTCACTATAAGAGGATAATCATGCATTTAACTTTTGTGTATACAACATCCTCTATTGAGAATATATTTTGAAACGGAAGTAAGTTGATAGCAGTCATACATTATCCAATCAATAGAAAAACATTTAATGAACCACACAATAAACATAATTACAAAAATCAATTTTATTCAATGCTTGTCAATATTTTTATAATCTTATTTAATAACAAATACTTCTTATAGTGAGTTCTGATATTTATTTATTTTTTTATTTTTGTGATAACAATCAAAATATCTGTAAATAAAAACACAAAGAAATTTACATTTTCTTTCACATTTTAAATTCTATATTATATTATTTTCCTTCAAATAAAATTGAACTTTAGTGTCGGTTGACTTAAAATATAAATATAGTGTTTGGTGCACGTTTTATTCATTATTCAAATACATGGAAATAATTGATCAATACTTAAGGCCAGAAATAGCACAGACAGACGGCACGTGTAATAAATATGAAAAATTGCTTAATATATTTAGCTATACACAGCAATTAAACATTGGAATCATATATTTTAAATGCGGGTATAAATTTTCTTATTTATGTATTCATTGTTGAATGGTTCCCACTTACCTAAGAATACTTGTAGATTTTAATAATAAAAAATTTCTCTGTTCCAATATCGTCCTTAGCAATCTGAGGATTAGAAGAAAAAGAAGATTAAAGATTTCTTTTTTAAGTGTTTGATTTCTTATAACTAAGTTAGGGATGGATTAAATTTAAATTATTTGTTATTTTTACATTAATTTCAGTTTTTTCCTTTTTGATCTTGGGCAACAGAATCGTAACATCGTAAGCTCAATTACCTCTATCTGAATTTATTATATTTGAATCACTGACTTCATTTTTCTTCAATATTTAATTAAATTTTCTATTTAGGAGCCGTTCATAAATTACGTAACGTTCTTATGGGGGGAAGGCGTTTCGTAATGTTACGCTACGTACAAAAAAAAAATATTTCTCCGTATAAAAAATGTTACGTGGCCACTGTTACGTAGAAGCCGGGGGGGAGTACAAAAATTATAATAATTACGTCACGTAAATATGGACGGACATTGGACACCCCCTTATTTTTACATATTTAAGTATTTGGTAGTTAATTATTTTCCTTTTCTTTTATATTGAGTCCTATTTTTATTTTTCCATCCCTGAACAAAAATAATTCTGTGATTGTAGTATGTCTGCAATGTTATGCGAATTTATTAAGAAATTCGTGAGGATTTGTATTCAGTAGAGACGCTTAAATTCCTTAATATCTGTTAAAATTGCCAATTAATAATATTGAATGTTGATTTTCAAAGAAATCAAAAAAAAAAAAACAATAATTTAATTTAATTGGTTTGAATGTCAGTAGATAATCTTCCGTTTAATAAAAATGTTGTTTTCACAAATCGAAGATTAACTTGAGTATTGTATATTTAATTTGAATTTGAGTCTATACACATACGTATTACGTAATGATAATTCGGTAAATTGTATTTCTGATGCTCCGTAAAAACTTATTCACATTTTTAATTCTGGCAAATAAAAAATATTCTCCATACAAAAAAAACATTGTTTTCGTTTCTTTTTGTATTCCATTTCGAAAATGTTCATTTTCATTAACAATTTAATTTTTTGTAAATTTTAAATCAAGTTGAAAATCTAAATATGGCACCGTTTAAAATAAATTCAATGTATTTACATTAATATTTTTATATTTATGAAATATTATGCATAATTTGGAAAGCCAAAAATAATAAACATAAATTACTAGCAAAAGAAAACAGTAATTTAAAAAATAAAAAATAAAGAAATAAAAAATAGAAAAAATCGTAAATCAGTTCATTTTCATACAGATTTTTTTTTTTTTTTTATTGTAATATGCAAATTAAGCCCATGCATATATTTGAATAAAAAAGAAACTTTTTCCAACTTATTTCGCGAAAAAATAAAAATGTATAAATAAAGTATATGTGAAATATCTGTGTTAGTGGTGAGTTGTACTGATGCTGGAACCAGTATGATGTTTCTACCAGATCAAAATGAATATAATAATACAAGAGAAATTTTATTCTATTTGACTAGCAAATTGTGATTTTCCTTTAGAATATTATTCTTATATGCATGTAGCTAAGTATTACATAGATATATGTTTTATGCCACCATTCCTTTAGTAGCACAAATATATAGTTTCGTCTTTTGTTGAAACTTTTCCAATAGCAGCTCACCAGATTTACTACTTAGACTTGTAGATTTTATGGTTATTTTTCTCATAGATTTAACACATTTATACATTTATGTAGAATATATAATATACAATATATCTTGGTGTTGTTTGTTGTTGTCGCTGGTAACATTACGACATTACGTTGAATGCGGATGTGTGTTTCTATATATCTATTAGATATATATTTATAATCTGGTCGTATAAGATGTAATAAAAATGAGTAAGCTATATGCATGCATGGAAAGAAAGAAATATTGTTTTTTTGTGTTCTTTTTTTTTTTTTTATTCTTTATTTTATGTATTACCTTAAAGGCCAGGTGGGTGTTGTTATTTTTTTTCCCTGACAGATAATTTAGAAGAAAAACATTATCTTTTTGCCTATACAATATTACATATCTACGTGGTTCAAGACATGTTGAAAGTTAAATTATATAATGCTGGAATACAAAAATAACATACGTTTTATGAATGTTAGAACAAGTGTTAGAATTAATTATGTATATTGTGAATTATACGATCTTATTATAATAAGTTTATAAATTGAATCTACTTATTTATTATTTATTTATTTTATTTATTTATTTTTTTTTGTAGATATAGCCGAGCAACATTGTCATTTCTCTTTAACGTGGAAATAAATAAGCAGATTTAAATAAAGAGCTCATTGTGTTGAAAATAATTAAATCTTATAAATAAATACATAAGTAATTTCTGGATGTTTAATTTTCAAAAAATTCTTTTGAGAGATTATAAAAATGATTAAATCACATATTAAAATATTAAATTATTTCAATTGAAATTTATACGATTTTAAAAGATTTAAATATATATTCAAATTCAATATGAAAATTATAAATAATTACCCTCATAATAAAATGTGAGATAAATTTTATTTCATTTACACCAGGAATATTGTCACAACACATTCACACCCCATAAAATTAGTTTTGCTAAACATGATGTGTTGTTATATTGGTATACGAAAAAATATATACTTATATGATGAATATTTATATGTATAGTATACGGCATCGGCAGTGTAAGTAGAAATTATAAATTAACATTTATAATGAAATGGGCTTGTCAATGTTCTCTCTTCTATTTTTTATCATTTACATTTTGGAATATTGTTGTTGTTGTTTGGGCTTACATCACGTTACGCAATACAATGAAAACTAAAAACACCCTTTAAATTATTTTTTTTTTCAATCGCTAACTATAATAACAGCATGTAAAGAATTTCAGTAATGCCATTATTAGGATAAACATGACGAAGGCGCTTTAGTCCTTTTTTTTCCTATGTTGTTGGTTCTTTTTGTAATATAATAATATATTATAGGTACTTTACCCAAAAAAAAAAAAAAAAATAGAAAGGAAGACGAGAAGAAAGTTTTTTTTAGACTTTATTCTCAGAGTTGTTTATTGCTTCCCATTTACTTGGTTTATTACATCATATAGCCCCAGAGCTCATCATTGGCTGTCATAAAAAAAAAAGGCTAAACATGACCATTTTTATTCGCTTTAATTTTTTTTCTTCTTCTTCTTTTTTCTTTTGTTATGTTGTGTTGATGTGAATTGCGATATGCCATAGATTATGTGAAATGTGAAATCATTTATTATATTGTAAATGTATAAAATATCTGCTCATTATTTATTCAGAATGGTTGGTGTTGTTAATTTATACATTAACGTTACCATAAAATAAACAAATTATTGAAATAATATTAAATGCATTATTGAGCGTGTTATTCGTTAATTTTTTCGAGCATTTTAATATACAATAAAAATCCGTGTATTTTGTAAAAAAAATTATCATCGCTATTTGCAAATACAATATGCACAAATTTTTAGTTATTCATTTTCCTTCTTTTTCTATTATTTTGTTTTTATTTTTGCTTTGTTATATTTTAAAATAATGGATAAAAGTAGCTGCAACTACAGTAGTATTTATCGGTGCTTACACAAAAACAAATGTAAAACAAATGTATTTATACATGTCTTTTTTTCATTTTCATTCGTCGCCATACATTTTAATTTAATAATGGTATGGTGTATATATATGATATGTCAGACATTCGTAAAATTTCCCAAAAATAAACATAAAAAATATGCTTACTTAATTATGTTATATTAAAAATATATATGATGCAACCTTAATTATACACCTCAATATATGGTAAAGGGTAATGTCCTCCTACGAAACAATATATGTATAAATCTGCTGTATAATTATTCATTTGGTGTTGGTTTTATGAGTTGACTAACGACAATGCACATCTGGCTGGAGGTGGAGAATGAAAGATGAATATCACAAATACACCGTACATAAGCTATTTTCTTCGTCTTTTTTTCTATTTTTTTTTTTTTTAATTCCTACATATTGTTTGTATATTCAACTAAACAAAACTAATCAAAATATTACACAACCTCATCAGCTAAATACAATATCCACCTTTATGTTAGTTTAACCATTTATAGATGTATGAATATTTCTACCTATTTGTGTAATCATGAATGTGTGTAGTAGATATGGCTATATGATGCTTTTATTTTATATGATTAAATTATAAAATACGTACCATGGCACCGGATCATGTACACACATAACCCATTAATGAAGTAGTCTTGTTTTCATTTTATTCTCGCCGGTGGTGGTTATGGTTTTTGGTTTATAAATAAACAATAAACTTCTATAATATTGCTTATGTTTTTGTATATATGTAGGTATAATATTTTAGTATATACATAACAATATTATTATATTTACCTTCAACTCTGCGTATACGCGCTACTGTTTTGGTATCGCTATGTACAGTACGAGTTTAATTAAACAATGGAAAATATATGAACCTATTTTCGGATCCGTATCCCATGTTCATTATTTTTTGTTTAGATTTTTTTTTTCTTTTTCTCCTCTGTACACAAGCCTGGTCTATCTGCATCAATACAAAACCAAACGGAGTAAAACCTTTTTTTTTTATTTTGTGTTTTGTTTTGTTTTGTTTTTTTTTTGTTTATATAAGCTTGTCTTATCTTGATAGATAAGCAAACAAAACAATCTTTCCTCATGTGCGTGTATGTGTGTATAAACATACGACTTGTCGAACTCAACTATTTACAATTTCATATAACATAACATTTATATTGATGCGGGTGTTAGAGGAATTGTATATTTTATCTTTGGATACCATACTCTATTTATAGTTGAAATATCTTTGTAGATTTTTATTTAGAAAACCAGAAGTCGAAAAATATTGGAAAAACATTTTCGAGAAAGATGCTTTTTCCCTTTTTTCTTTTTTTTTTTTGTTGTTCTGCTTGTGATTTTTGTTGTTGTATAAATTACATGTGCTCTATTTCTATAATGTTTACCTATTTTCTGTATGTTTGAAGAGCATCATTTCTTTAGATCGAGACATATTACATAAAAAGTATATTACATCTTTTTGATTAAATAAATTGGTTGAATTTATGATATTTTGTGTATTATGTCCTTCTCGTTTTAGTGTTCAATTTCCAATCAGATACTTTGAATGCATTGAAAAATATTTTTCAATTTATTACACAAAAAAAAAAATTGATTTTTGTCTTTTTGTATATACTCGAGTTTTTTTTTTTTTTTTGCAGTAGTTCTATGATATTATTATACTTTAGTGCAACTACAAGATGTTTTTCTCTAATATTAAACGAATGAACGAATTTATCATAGAATAGTGCATTTCAACAGTTTAAATATAAGAGAATTGTCAACCTAATCGAAATTCACTTTCTATTAAATCAATTGTGCAAGGGAGATAATATTGTTTCATCAGAATTTGTCTTATTCAATTTAACAATTTGATTTGTTAAATATGAATTAATTTACATCTATTAGAAAATCTCATAAAATCTATTAATTTTAATATATTTACAAAGAAAAACGTATTGCTACAACATCATACAGTTCATTGTATAAATGCAACAAGGAAATTTTTTCAACTGACCACCCAAACAAAATGCATTCTCCGCTCATACAGTACAACAACAATCACATTACCTACATTTATTGTAAATTGTAATAATATTATATTACCACAGCCATTATGATGCTGGAATAATATCGTTCATTGAATTTTATTAGACAATAATTTCAAATATTATGTTTTAAATTGTAATATTATGTGGGTATTAAATGTTATAGCAATATTATTGTATGATGTAGGTAAGTTGTATTCAGTTGAGTTAAATGTGTCGAGTAAATTCAGATGAAAGATGAGTAATATTTTTTGTTTGGTATAGCTATGGCACAGCATATATTCATTTGTTATTTGTTTTGTTTAGTATTACGTACTTATGCAATCTATGCAGTATTGCAGTATGCATATATTACATTAATAAAAACAATTTAATTGAAAGTTGAGTTAGTGGCATTATTAATTTTTTTTTATAGCTGAGGGCTTTGAATACTGTAAGAGTTTCAAATATCAAATAAATATTAACTTTTATTTTGAGAAATACAATCAATTTGAAATTACTCCTTCCTACCAAGAATAAAGAATGAAGGTTTTTTCCAGAGGTTTCCTTGACACAATTGTCCTGTGTTAGGGACAGTCTGTACGTAATTAATTGACTAACATGGAATATAGTTTTCTATATTTTACGTATTGTATAGATAAAATGAAAAAAAAAACAAATAAATAAATTTTGTGATATTATAATCACAAATTCTTTTATACGTTTTATTGAATACCAAGCAATAATTTTAGAAATTATATTAAATCCTTAGAAATGTTTTCTTTATACATTTTTCTTTTCAATATTTTTTATAAATTGATTTGATTGTCACGATATATATATATAATAGACCTATGTATTTAGAAAACCTATTATGCATTCAAAAAATTGTCAACGCTATTACAGTAAAACCGTTCTAAGTTTGAAACACTTACATATGTTTTTCCTTTCAACGGATTTGTATTTATTGAATTTCTGACAAAATTACTTATCTGAATAATTTTTTTTTTTTATAAAAAATAAGTAAATTTCAAGTTCAGCTATGTATATGTTGACCTCTCTAATTATAATTTTTAATTACTATTTTTAATTACTATTTCTAAGTAATGCCTTTTGGTTTAAAAATCTTATCTTGGATTATACGAGTAAAACGTTAACGTCTTTAAGTGAAACCTATTCCATAAGTGAACCGATTTTGCTGTGACTGAATGGAACGATTCCTTAACATTTAATATTTCGCGGATTAGTTGCTGTTTTGCATATAAATTTGTAGTCGAGGCAGTCCTGAATTTTGGAAAACCAAGCGTGCTGCGGTGCACAAAATATATGAAAATTAAAACATCACTAAACCCTGAACTAATTCTCAGAATCGTTCTATACTTTTAACATAGAGACGTTTTACTGTACGTGAATTTTTTTTTTCAATTATAAATTATTTATATTTGTGATACAAAATATACACCTATTTATGTACTAATATAGATTGTATTTCCGTGAAAATGTTATTTTATTTCAATTTACTTTCGTTGTATTACAAATTATGTGCCATATCAATTAAAACCAAATTCAATTCTCAATTAAAATGCGTTTAAAGAAGTAGGTATATGTTGGTGTGACAAAGTAATAATATACCGTTTAAATATACAAACAATTTCATTTACACATACATTTTAAATAGAATTAAAAGCAATCAATAAATTTTCTAAAGATAACAAATTAAACAAATTAAACAAATTGAAATACTCACTATATTTATAGAAAACATTATTAAAATGTTATTATTGAATAGAACACAAATTTTCAATGAAACCAAATTTAAATTTCCTAAATATTAATAGTTCATAGAATAAATCGCTCAATAATTCAATATAAATGTGTTCTGTTTATTAAAAATAAAAAAATAATTCATTACAGTTTAAAACAAGCGAATATTAATTAAATAATTGTAGATTCACATGGCCTGGAATTGAATAAAATTCATTATTTATTTTAATATTAAAATACAGTCAAACCATTTTCATTGTGATCAGGTGATCATTATTTGGACGAATTAAATCGTTCTCATATATTTTGTCAAACTAGACGATAAAAATGATAGATGGTGAAATTTGATAACAAGCCAGCCTATATCATCGACAGTTTTTTTTTTATTTTTAATTAGACGATTTTACCTTTATTTAAATATAAAAAGCGTATATACCAAAAGAGTCTGATAGCTAGGGAAATATGACCACAATTTGACTCTAATAGTGCACTTTTACATAAAAGCATGAAAATTTGTTTCCCGCTAAAGTGGAAAATTCTGAATCCAATTCGCTATTTCCCTAACTATGAGCTAATTTCAGTATTTCAGTATTTCTGTTATAAATTTATAATGTTAAATTAAATATTCAATAAAAGTTTTAGTTATTTAGAATGCTGTCTGCGAACGAACAGATAGCTTAAAAATATAATTATGTAAAGCAAATTCACTATTAGCTAAATAATATATAAGCTTATAGATAATATATAAAACCGAATCACTTACTTAAAAATACATATAAATAGCGGCAAAATTTACCATACAATAGAATAATATTGAATGCACCAAAGCTCCAGTCTATTTTCTTTATTTTCTTTATTTCCATTATTTATTCATAACTTGTATATACTTACATAATACATTATTAGTACAATGTACTAACAATATACAACTGTAATCATAAAGCTAAAAACTATCGAAGCAGAAATATAAATGAAAAATTGGGTCAATTTATTGGTCTTTATAGCATAGAAAAATCTTGATCCATTTTGAGGTAAGTACCTACTATTTATATACGGTTAACAGGAATTATCGAACATAAGATGCCAAAATTTTAAAATACCATTCAAATTTAATGCAAGAAAAGAAATACATAATAAACCCGGTATTATAGAAATGAATAGAAAATCATTATGTTTTATAACTCGCTCAATTCGTAGATTGCATAAAAGGATAATGTTGTCAAAAGTCAACGATTTGAATAATTTGTTATCCGTTTTGAATTGATAAATCCACAATTGATTTCAATTCATTTTGTATGACAAGCACATTTGGGTACATAATTTTTTTTTTTTTTTTTAAGAATTTGGTCAATTTAATATTAGTTGAATAAATTTGGAGTGCTTTTGAATTTGATAATGTCTATCGTAAAGAATAATTTTTATTATTAATAACAGTTCGACATTAACGAGTTATAACATTCCAATGATTCATCATGATGTTGATGATAAATTCTACACACATAAACTCTATTATCCAACCATTAAACTACCCAAGATTAGAATTAATAGGTAAATGTTTTAAAAGAAATTTTAATAATCAAAGTCTATTTTTTTCTCTTATTAAAATCTTTTCGCTTTTCATTTACTTACAAATATTATTTTGAGGCAATATGTATAATTAATGTATATAGTAATATTTAGAATATTTTATGGATCTCGAAACAATTTCCGTACAAATTTTTGTGAAAATAAAATTAACAATTTTCAAAAAAATAAAACATTGATTTCAATTTAATTGGCACATTTTCAATACTGGTGTAAAAATATTTTACGTTTTAATTTTATTAATATTATTTTATAATATCAATAATGAAAATCAAATAAATATAATATGACAATCGATTTCAAAATAATTATATTATTGTTCAGAAACATTTATGTGTGTTGCCGGAATTTAATAATATTAAATGACATACAAAATTTAGTTAAGTAGTGCGAGTCAGCTTTATATTAGCAAATGAATAATAATAATAATTTTGTATTATTTATATTAAAACGAATATAATATGTGATAACTTTAATTCAGTTTATCTTAAATAGCATTTGTTAAAAATATTATTTAGGGAATAAATTAAATACCAAACA
This sequence comes from Catotricha subobsoleta, assembly GCA_011634745.2. Lineage (NCBI taxonomy): Eukaryota > Metazoa > Arthropoda > Insecta > Diptera > Cecidomyiidae > Catotricha > Catotricha subobsoleta. Next base: position 88,235 of record JAABKK020007691.1, read on the forward strand.
AAACAATGGAAATATAACGTAAACTTTTTTTAAGATAAGTCTATTTATAGAAAGGACAATGGATATAGATCATTAATTTATAAATAATTTCTTAAATTGATGTTGAATATTATTTGGTTATATTAATCACATGATATTAAATACTAATTAATATGTAATGCTAAGTAGAAACTTAATTTTGTCAATAAAACAAACCATTCAATTTCAATAATATGTAATATAATATTGAATATACACATAATGAGTATTAAAAAAGAAAAATGAATAAAATTAAATTATTAAGCACAACCATCATTAGTTGTTAACATAATAACATACACATATACAATCGGAAAATGTGATGCTACCGTACATAATTTATTTATTTAATGAAATTGCATTCAATAGGAAATAGAAAACACATATATAACAGAGTATTCCTATATATTCTATATCTATTTTAATTTTAATAGAAAATACCTACATGAATAAAGCAACAGATGATGATTCTCTTTTACATAGCACAGAATCTAGATTGAGCAGAAAATGAAATGAAGTGGGTAGTGTGGTGGAAATAATGCATCCATAACTATTTTCAATATGAACTGGATTTGTGTACTTGCCTATTACACTTTTAGCTAAATAGTTATCATTCCATTTATGCACTAACCCATTATACATGAGATAATCTTATGAAAAATATTTTCTATTATATTATTGATTTTCTAGTTGCATAAAACGGTATCACAAATTATGAAATAATAATGCTTATTCTAATTATTTTCAAAAAGGTTATATATACTTTCGTTCATTTTATAATTAAATGCATAGTCGGCAGGAATCAAAACTCTCTAATTATACATTAAATAAGCTGTTTATTCAATTTAATGTAAAAAAGAAATTATTTGTAGGAACTGTATAACTGAAAAAATAGGTCAAAATTGTTCTTCTAAATATTTAAATTATATTTTATCCAATTTAATAGTTCATGCTTTCTTGATGGTATTTTCCAAACTTGACATCAAACTCTTCTTCTTTCCGATTTTTAATAAAAAAAAAAAAAAATTGCTCAAAATGTAATACAAGAAGTTCACGCTGCACAAAATATTTGCATACGATCAAGTGGCTAATGGGAATGACACTGAATGAAAAATATCAAAGAAGAAAACAAATAACTGCAACGAAAGTGCGATTAAAAGAAAAAAAAAATAGAACTTTAAAATAGTAATAAGAGAGTTTTGATTTTTACCGACTTATGGCGGAGACTAAATATATCAAAATCAGAAACATCTGCTTAAAGTTTGTTAAACCGTAATTTTAAATATTATAAACCATTTATTGATTAAAATTTATGATATTTTCAGAAATAGTTTATCATGTATATGGTAAATAATAATTAATTTAATTAATTAAAATTTTTGAATAATTAATTTGAATGTGTCTATCATATTTATATGACTGGTAATAATAATAATACATTTGACAATAAAATAACCATTATAGAAATTAATGGTAGATATTTTATAATGATAACAATTCAATATTAATATTGGAATATTAAATCAATCATAATTAGAATTTATAGTTTCTATGCAATATGCAATATCTGGAGAATTATGAATAATGAAATGCTATATGGATTATTTATAGTTTTATGGCAGTATTTATTTCTAATGCACTTTTATTATTTGTATTGGTCATTTATCGATTGTATAATGGTTGTGAAAGAAATATATGTGTAGTTGTCAATTGTTCAATAGAAAAAGATATTTTATTGAATTTTATTGTACTTATTGTATTTCTATATAAAGAAAACAAAAATATTATTGAATCAACATAAAATAAGAAATTCATTGAAATGTGTATATATATATTTTGTTAAGAATAAATATCGATGCTCAATTTGAATAATTTTCTATTATTCTACCACATGTTCGTAAATACATTAAGTGAAAATAAAATAAAATGAAATCTATTTATTTTTCTTTCCTGTTCTGAAATTGCGAAACAATTTAGGAGTCGTTACAAGTGAATTGAACTGGAACAAAAAATAACCGGAGAGAATTTTATATCCAATGGAGATATGAGTCAATGAATACTTGAATGTTTTACTTGCAATCGACATTTTAACGGTCTTTAGTTTTATTTGATTAAAGATTTTATGGTACGCATTTTTGTTTATTTTTCTTTTCTTTATATGTATAAGATTATGTTGATTTCAAAAAAGATTATTTCGAGAATCAATCATTAAATGGAGGCTTTAATTCGAAAGCTTTAATTTAAAAATAGAAACGAGAAAATAGAGCAATGTTCGATTGTATGAATTAAATAATTATTTTTGTTTTTTTTTTTTATTTTTTTTCTTCTTTTTGTGTAAATTATTAATTGTCATGCCAGTTTCAAAGTTGTACTATCATAGATTTAATATATTTTTTTGTTTAACCAAAAAGTCTCTAATGCGAAACAATGCTACAGTATAAATAATTAATAAAAATTGAATTGTCTAAATATATGAACGGTTCGATTCCCTGTTTTCCATTTTCTAAATTATACATTTTCTTTTTATGCCATCACATTATTTTTTCAAATGTCTTCAAAATTTCCATTTCATAAACCAACCATCATCTACCTAAATTTTTATTCTTTTGTTTTTAAAATATTTTTATAGAATGTACATTGTTTTTGTTATGCATCGGTGTGCCTTCCTGCCGTAAAATAACAACAAAAACGCTGACTTAAGTATATGCTATAAAATCCACCAAAAAAAAATAAGAAAAAAAGAAAAAAATTAAAATAATATTTATAATGGAAAATTGAAAGTAAAAATATGCTTTCTGGCAATGCGGCTTTGTCTATATTTTTCGAAATAAATTCTTACCTTTCTGCGTGCATACATTATGAATATAAATCGGAATAGAAGCCATAAAATATTATACTAACAAAATATAACAGAATATTTTCTTTTATCTAAAATGCATGTTATGTTTATTATTCTTTAATTCGTATGTAGATTTACAATCGGTTTATGATATGTTTCCATTATCTATGCAATCCAGTTTATGCGTATTGTAATGATTTACGAGGGAAAATGTTTGAATGTATTTATTATCGATGAAATATATTCACATTTCTAGAAAATGAGCGATTTATTCTTCTTTTTTCTGTATCAAGTCTACCATCTAACACCAACAACTACATAAAATCTAGATTTTCAAATATAAATAAACATAAATAATAAATAATACACGGAGAATAAATACTTTCAAACCACAGAATATATATTTCAATGCTAAAACCGACAGAGTTTCATGATTTAGTTTCACCTATAGGAATAAAAAAAATTGAAATAATAAACTGATTTTGGTATCACCTGCAACGGGAACAATTTAAATCAAATGATGCATAATTTAACAAGAAATTGTGAGCGTCAAACACCATATTGTATATTTCTAATAATCGATTTTCCTGTTCCTTTTGCTTTCATAAAATTCTATTCTCTTCTGATAATCAAATAATGGCAAACACTAATTTATGACATTGAAGTGCACGTGTCGAACATTAAAAATTTATTCTCTCATATTTCTGGTTAAACCAACATTAATATGAATTGAATCATTTATCAATTTTGACAATTATAAGCTCTTTGCAGACCGTGAAGTAGATGATTTTTTCTAAGAAATTATAAATTTTTAGAATATTTGTTTGAAGGAATATACAGTACACGCTAACAAAATGGAAACCTCCAAAATTCGAATTGTTTTGACGTTCGAATTAAAAAAAATATATATGGTGCGCTCTAAAATTATAATAAAAATTCGAATTTTAGATCGTAGATTAAATATTGAATTCAAAATGATTCCAGTATGTAGTAGTTACGATAGCACGTCATATTGAACAAAAAATATGTTATAAACGAAATAAATATTAATTTTGTTGTGCTGTAATGTATTTATTTATATCCAGACCTTCGAATCGGTCAAAAGTTTTTGATTCGATATTTTGAGCGCCTACTGTTATGATAACTAATTTATGCAAAGATTGCATTAAACAAAATTTAATAATTTTCAAATTGCAACATTTTCTTTTTTGTTTTCATTTTGTGCAAAATATTGCATTTTGCTACAATATAATTTATATATGTTGCAGTATTTGAATGGTATATTTTTAAAAATTTCTGTTTTATTCTTGGAAAAAAAATAATAACTATTAACTATAACCATACATAATAATTACAGATCATTGTATTATGAAAACATAAGATAAACTAACTAACTAATTTAGGGATCCTAAAGTTATTTTTTCTACCGTCCTCTACCATTTTTAAGACGTAGTTTATAAACAACCCCTTATCAAATTAAACCAACACTTACAGGTAAGTTATTTTTCTGTAAGACAAAAACCTAAGATAAAGAATGAACATAAATACATTTCTTCCATAACATTTTATCTAAGGGACTTAAATCTAGGATACCATTTTAAAAAGATCTGATAATTGTTAATTCTTTTACAAAGAGTAAGCACAACCATTCACTATATTTATAAATAAAAGATCATCAGTAACTTGATATCCATAAAATTACCACAAAATTTACTTAAGCTTATTCGTTATTACTTTTTATTCTCAACAAAATAAAAAATAAAAACATTTAATTTACTGAGTTATAAATAGTTTATTTATTATGCAAACGGCAAAAATAAGAGGTATTCAATGTTCTACTTTTTCCATTTATTTATTTTTTCTTCTCATTTAATTTTAAACTAGTTTGCACATTGTTTTAACTAAAGATTTTATAGAAAAATGTATATAAAACAAAAATCATGCAAGTGCAAACTACAGGCTATCTGAAATGTTTGCCATTTATTTATAATGTATAAAAATGCAGGCTGTTGTAATATATAGTTCAATACAATATAAAAAGACAAATGCTCCAATGGTTAGAGCGCAGGGCGCGCGAAATGTGGTTTTTGGTTCGGGTGTAGGTTACAAGCCACTTAATGCGGCAAGTGTTGCCTCTAAAATCCATATTTTATCAAATTTTTGTAAAAGTTTTAATAAACAATAATTTCTATTATAATATGTAATAACATAATAATAACTTTTATAAACATGTATAAAAAAAAAAGAAGGAAAAAAAAATTCAGAGTTTAATGAATTATTTCAATTATGTACAGAATATATCGTATTCGAAAGTTTTGTTTTTAATATATTGAGCTTGGAAAACAAATATAAGTACTTATCTTATATACATAACATGTATTGTTCTTACCAAAATTCTCCGTATTTTCCAATAATATGAAAACAAATTAAAAATATTTTCAAATCATTATCTAAGTAAAATTAAATAAATGATTCTACGAAAATTTCATTTGAAATAAGCGCCAGCATAGCAACTCGCATATTTTCTTTTACATTCACGAACGACTTAGTTTTATGAAATACCTTTTGTTATTAAATTGTTGGAAAATTAAATATATGTAGCTCGGTAAGTGGACGACTTAATTTTGGTAGATTTTGTATTCGTTAAGCATGTTAGCATAAAATTAATATAAGTAGAAAAAAGAATTCTGAAGAAGCAAAAAACAGAAATAAAAAAAAAAAAATACTAAAACGATTTTTTTTTATTAAGTTTGTTTGGATCACAAAATATGCTTATAATTTAAAACCCTTAATATACTTACTCTACCTTCACTCTCAGATGATATTCTTATGAAGAGCAATTTCATATTATTTGAATGAAAAGTAAAAAAGATTGGTTTTTCAATTAGGTTTATTAACAAGTATCTGAGTTTGTAGACGATGAATACACAAGATAAAGAATACTGAGAGTTCTCTTAGAAGCATTAATTATATCATTTCAACCGTTTTTTTTTATTACATTCAATTACATTATTGCTGGAACATTTTCTTTGTCATTTTTGTCTTTACAGATGAAAGTATATTTAAAGGCAAGTATCGGTTAGAAAAATAATAGTAGAAATAATACAAATAAATAACATTTATTTCTGAAAGAATTTTTTAAAAAGTTTCAGGAGCTACACGTAAGTCTTACTTGGTACTTAATTAAGGAGAGTGGTAGCACAGAAAGTTTCAAAAGAATAAGTTTTTTTTAATGTCGCCTTTTATTTAATTCTTTTAAAATTAATATTGAAAATATCGATTTTTCGTTCATTCACAATATCATTTCTTGAAAATATTCTTAAACACAATTAATAATATTAAACATTTTATACATAATTGAAAAAATATCTAGGTGACCAAACAATAAAAATCCAATACCAGAGTTTTTTTCTTTTAAGTTTAGTTAAATTTATAACCGAACATTAGATCCAGTGATAATATAAACATTATCCACCTGTAATAAATACTAAACATAATTATTTGACTCGTTTCTATCAACTATCCAAATAAAGATAAGCTATCACTGACGAAAAATTGAACAATACAAACACGAATACTTATATTTTGTAATTCAATACAAACCGCAGTCTTTATATATTTATTAATACATAAATCTTTTATCATTCTGCTTGGTTGTTTGGTGTGTGGGTAAGTTGCACGCGATGATGATATTGCTTAAAATATATTTCACACCTGTTGACAATGCTAAGCAAAACGATTCCCTCAACCAGAATTATTTTATTTTATTTTCTATTCTTTCTCTATTTTCTCCTTTTTTTCTTTTTTTTTAATGAATAGTTTTCATATATTTACACTTGGAAGCTCGAGAGAATAAAGCTAAGTTCCGCATAATATAACGCGACACCAGAAAAAGAAAATGAAAGAAAACATAAAAATAAAATGGGATATTGTAAATTTTATAAAGTTGCACTTCACATAATTATTAACATTAAATTACATAACGTGCACTTATTGTCGTTCTAGTTTCTCGGGTAAAATTATGTACGTATGCATTTGTACCGATGGGGGAACGACAAAAAAAAAAGAACTTTTCCTTAATTTAATAGAAACAATTTTTTTTTTCTATTTTTTTTTTTGTAGGACTTTGTGTACTGTGTGATAATTTACAAAAAGTTTATAAACAAAATAAAATGAATAAAAAAGAAAACGTACAAAACATAAAAAAAATATATATAAAAACAACTTTCTTGCAATGCTATTTTTGTCTCTTACTAGGCATTTGAAATACTGAAAAACTTCTATTTTTGTAGAGTATAATTTTTAAAAAATAAATAAAATAAATTGTTCTATTGGATTGGATATGGTGTCCTATACTACATACATATACTATGACCCTATATATCTTTCTCTCTTTATGCTAACATTATACAAAATAAATTTACGTGAATTTATGGATTATTAGTTGCATGTTCAGACAAAATTATACTCGTAAAGGAAAAAACTTTCATTTATATCTATTCTGTAATATTGTTTGTGTTAGTTTCGTATAGTTTTCTCTTGATATCAGGTACCTATATCAAACAAACAAAAAAATAATAATAATAATAAAATAAAACAAACAAAATAAAGCCAAAGCTTGCAAATTTTTGATAAAAATGCAGAAAAAGCAAAAAGAAAACGGTTGTATCCCCATTTCCGGTAAATGATTAATGGATAAAATGTGTTTTGACTAAAAAACCAAAAAAAAAAAGTTTTTTTTTTTTTGTTTGAACATTTATTGTTTTTAGTTTCATGCAATTTAATTAAGTGCAATGTTTTGTTACGCTAACTAATTAACTCAAAATTTAATTACTTTTTTTTTTTTGGTTTCAGAATAGCGGTTTCATAAAGTATGAGTACTTCACTTACTTATGTTAAAAATTGTTAAAATATATTAGTTATTATGCAAATACATTTTAATGTAAATTATAGTGTAAATGTCATCATTATAATTAGATAAAATAATTTTTAAACCATTTATATAGCATATCATATTATTTATATCTAGAAGTCTAGAACACCTGAATTATGTCTTATTTTAACTATTTAAAACCACAACAAATTATAATATAATTATATCATCAGAAATATGTTAATGTTTGATATAAATTCCAAACTTTATAATAATATGAAATAACTAAACTAAATTTTGCTGGGAAAATATTCTACGTGCAATGTCGCTTTATACCTTATTATACATAATTTGGATACATATGCTTTATGGTTATGCATACCTCTGTAACTATATTTTGGTGAGAGTAATATTAGGTTTGGATATTTAATATGAAATGAATGTCAGATACATTCTTATGGATTATATAGTCATGTCAACCTTAATTAAAAGTTTAGACGCTCATACAGATGCAAACCCACACATATACACATTTGTAACATATCAAAATCGGAAATATAATTTAAACATTTAAACCATAATAGTTCTATTATTATAAAATATAACTTACAGCAGTTAAAGTTTCGTCATTCTATTATATTTAGAGGAAAAACTTTGCTTCTCGTGTACGTATAATGAGATGATTGCTGGCACGTTATAATATATCAAGGATTATCAAAGGTAAAACCATTTATACTGAAAATACCTGATCTGGATGCAAATTTTTTTTTGTATAATTATAAACAAAAAAAAAAAAAAATTATAATAAAAATAAATTTTAAAAGGTAAAAGAGAAAATGAGAATATTCACGACATGTTTTATTAGCTTACCAAATCTACATAATAATGAATTACAGATGGTAAAATGAACAAAACAAAAAATGTGCTTTACATTAATGTATTACTTTTATTTTTATGCTTAAAATAATTAATGGGTTGGAAAAAATAACGTTCACAACGAAATGTTTCTCATAAGAATCAGAATACTTCATGAAAGTTAAAAAAAAATTCTAAATTATCTCAATTACATTACAGCCTTTTTTTTACATTATATAAATTTTACGTTGATTGGAAATAAAAACCTGAAGATTTGTCCACGATGACAACAAGTTGCTAGTTTTTATTGCGAATATGCTATTCGAGTTTATGTTTATCAACGGTTATTCAGGAAAAATCAATTTCACTTTTTTTTTTAAGATATCCAATATTTGTGCTTTAATATAGTTTTGAAAGAGGGGAATAACTTAGATGGTAACAATCATCAATCAGCCAGGACAGCTGTAGTCCTATATGACTGCTTCACTGAATGTTTAGTCAACAAAGTAGAAGTCGGAAAAAGTGAAGACATAACTTTATGTTACCAAAATAATTAAGGGATAAAAGTTTTTTTTTCCATTGACTTTTATCAATATCACTTACTGACTTGTGTTTGTTTGTACAGTAAATCTTTATTAGGTAATTAACAAGTTTGGGACTGTTAATATTATTTGCAAAGAGATCATAATGCTTAATATACTGACCATTTAATGACACAATTAGTTGTGTAATTCGCATATTCTGCAGCAAATAAAAAAATAAAGTATTTTTCATTTAAAAGCTTGGGAGACCGAAAATGAATAAAAATATATGAGAAATATCTTCTTTTTTTTATGGTTTTTCATATAAATTTTTCATTAAAATTGATAGATGTTTTCAATGTTCAAAT